>JANHGB010011552.1:0-76236 GCA_026283785.1 Coracopsis vasa | reverse complement strand
GGATAACCATCCCCTTTGCAGCAGGCGCTTCCCCCATCCCCAGTCCTCTCCAGCAGTGGCTGCAGTGCCCCAAGCAGAGGGGTTTCCAGAGAGTCACAGAATCATAGAATCATTGAGTCTCCAGTTTCTCGTTACAGCCCTGATAAAAGAGTGTTTATTGCCTTCTATAATCATGGGGTGTGAGAGTAATTTGAGGGTTTTTCTCCATCTGACACCGTTTGCAATTTCTATTAATGCAGAACCCAAGGATACAGTTCATAATCCTCTTCCCCTGCCCTCTTTAACATTATCCTGGTAGCATGTTGCAGGCAGATAACTGGAGGAAAGGATAAATGTCTAACTGATCCATATTAAAAATAACTCTGTTCAAGCTGAGAAGAATTGGAGGAATGAGGGAATGAGAGTGGGTTTTGCACTGAAAAATTAGGAAGAAAGTGAAGAAGAAGGACTGGATGGAGGCTCCATCTGCACACAGTAGTCTTGAAGGAGGTCTGGCTCCTCCATGTGCAGGAAACAGGCTGCTAGCTCTTTAGAACTCATGGCTCCCCAATCTGCTTTAGGTCTGGAAGAGCTGCTGCTCCTTCCTGCTCCTTCAAAAGTGAAGGAGTTTCTGTGCTATTGCCAGCACTGCAATTCTGTTGTAAGCAGATGCTTATATGACAAGTGGTAACTGGTAGGGACGAGGGGGAAACCCAATGCCTTGGTCCTCTGGGACCCGTATTTCCTGATAGTTTTGGCTGGGGGATTCTCTGTTCCAGCTGGCTGAAGAGGACGTGGTGAAGAACATCACACACTGGACTCTGCTTGGCCACCATAACTCGTCCATGGGGAACAGCAGCAGTGCCACCCCACCTCCCCTTGATCCTGCAGATGTGCCCAGGGGACCCTGCTGGGAGACAACGGTCGGCATTGTAAGGAACCTGTTATGTAGTAAGCCTCTGGTCTGGTTTGGGGTGATGGGAAGGGGTGGTTGATGTTTTAGCATATCACCATCCCTGGAAGTGTTCACACACGGTGTAGATGAGGCCCCCTCAGTGCCATGGGTTAGTGGTGGCCTTGGCAGTGCTTGGGTAAAGGTTGGCCTTGATGAGCTTAGGGGTCTTTTCCAAGATTCCATAAGTCTCTGATTTACAGGCTTGAAGTTTTCCTTGCAAATGGCATCTCCTTTCCTGACTCATATAGCAGCAACAAGGCAGTTTACACACAGTCCTTGGCCACAGTTCTCAAGCCCTGGTGGTGAGGTCCCCATCTGGAGGTGCTCAGAACACACACAGCTCTGTGGCACATGCTGTGAGGAGCACAAAAGGCCAGGTAGCCTGCAGCCATGCCTGCACTGGGGTTTCATTCAGATCCTCACTGTGCTTCTGAAGCAAATGTGTTTTCTCCACTTATTGCTGCACTTCATGATGCAGAACAGCTTTGGAGCACGAGTAAAATCCAACCGGAAGACATCCCTCAAGGGAACTCTTGACACATCCCAAGGCCATGGGATCAGAGCAGAATTACTCAGAAATAACCCCTGAAATGCATGCAGGGTGGCCTTCAAGTCCTCACAATTTCACCCCATAAATCCACCCTGCAGCTTTCACCTTGCACCAAGAAGTTCTGCAGCCAGGCTGTGCACAACTTAGAAAGCAAAAGCTGATTTAGATACCTAGGGCTTACCAAGCTGCGAGGCTGTGCATTGCTGTGTACCTCCAATGGGTCTTCACTAGCTAAGTGCTTTTCAGTCAAGTGAGGGAAGACCAGCCACCAATGCCCCTTAGGAGCAGCTGATCCTCAGTTCAGCTGAGCTATCATACTCCAGATGCTTAGTTTATCCCCTCAGACTTTTAAACCTTTTCTTGTGTTTTTCCATTTGAATCCTTGGGACCAGCTATCTCCATCCTACAAATCTTACTTCTGCCTGCAATTTTACCCTTCTTATCTTGTACATCTCCCTTCTCTACTCTTCCTCATGGCTCTTGTTTACAACTGAGCAAGTCCGTGTTAGGTTACAGAGCTGAGCCACAGCAGAGCCATGAACAATCAGCATTACCCTTGGTGTATGTATGTTTTACACCAGCATTACTGCAGCATTAACATTCTGCTCCCAGTGTATGTGCTGCCACAGCACATAGTGCATTCAATAGTGCTAACAGCAGCTCTTGGAGCTAATGGCTGTAATGGAGCTCATGGTTCCCAAACACAGAAGTAAAGCTTAGGCACTACTGAGTATTTGAAAACAGGCAGGGAGTTTGCTCATGGCATGCTTTTCTGAAGGTTACTGTTATATAAAGACAAATAGCTTAATAAAAACCCACAGTCCCAAACTCACTGCTGGAATTATAGGAGCTAAATGTTTTCTCCTTGTTTTAAATTGCAGGAGTTTGTAAGGCTCACTGTGTCCGACATCCTGGTGACCTACATAACCATCCTGGTGGGAGACTTCATCCGAGCTTGCTTTGTCAGATTTGTCAATTACTGTTGGTGCTGGGACCTAGAGGCTGGATTTGTAAGTCTGTGCCTTATAGCTGAGAAGACAGAAGTAACTTAAGACCATTTGGTCAAATGCTGCAAACAGATTGGTTTTAAATGCTTACAGTGGTCCTCCAGTCTTATCTGACCATTCAATTGATGTAGGTAGCCTCTGCATCACTACCTTGGATCAACCAGTTCCATCCCAGAAAGAACCCTACAAAAATACAGTTCTCTCCCCAGCTTCATGTCTTTAAAACACTGAGTTTAAAAGAAGTTAATCTGATGCTCATTCAGCTTTTATAACCCCTAACCTTTGGGCTTTTCTATATCTCTTCTCAAAGTCCCAGACCTTCCTGTCTGCAATGGAGCAAGGAGCATTCCTTCCCCTCTCGTGTACGCATAACATACAGTAGTGCTGGACTCTTTGGTATTCATAAAGGCTACATTACCAAAGCAGACAGTACTGGAGCAGCACAATATAGAAGAAAATAATAGAGGGGGAAAGCCATTCTTTCCTATGAGAAGTGATAAAACCAGATGGATTCAGACAGAGGTGGAAATACCTTGCAAGATGACAGATACAGCAGTGGACCAACTGCCCAAGCTCTCATACTGAGAGGGTTTCCAGGAGGGGTCTGGGGAAGAGCATTTGGCATCAGCCCATGCAGGCTGTGAGGTGATTTTGCACTGAGAAACAAACCACATGCCAGAGGGGGGCTCTTCATCAGGGTCTGTAGCGGTAGGACAAGGGGTGATGGGTTCAAACTGAAACAGGGGAAGTTCAGGTTGGATATAAGGAAGAAGTTCTTCCCTGTGAGAGTGCTGAGGCACTGGCACAGGGTGCCCAAAGACATGGTAAATGCTCCTTCCCTGGCAGTGTTCAAGGCCAGGTTGGACTGGGCTTGGAGTAACCTGCTCATGGTTGGAACTGGATGATCTTAAGGTGCCTTCCAACCCAAACCACCCTATGATTCTATGATTTGAAGTAGAAAGGGACTGTAACCAAAAGAACAAAGAATATTTGCACCCATGCCTTCCCAAAGCTGTGAGCAGTCAGGGAAGCAAGACTCTGACCAGGCCCCTTTCCAGTTTTCATCATAAAAGACAAACATCTTAAACCTCAACTTGATGAACTGCTGACAGTATTATGTACATGCACATTGTGTGAAACCCAGACATCCTGCACGGGAAATTTCAAACATTCCCATTACTCTTTAGAACCATGTTTTCTGCATTGCAGTAAAAAAAAGTCTTTTTCAATAAAATGTAAAAGAAAAATTTAGATGTACTTTCATCTACCAAAAGTCAACTGAGTTTTACATGCAAAAAAGCAGATCTATGTATAAGAAACAGTAGTTTCATCATAGGCAAATCTAGCAGAACACCAATGTACGAAACAAATGCTTCCAATAGGTTAAACCAGCCTGTTCTGCACCATTAGCACTCATGTCAGTCAGGCTGCTCCATACAAAGCAATATCTTAACTACTTGCTTTCACACAGCAAAATGAACACCCAGTACCCACCTATCAGGTCATGTATTCCCTCAGATTTATCTCCCTCTGTTTGTGTTCTGCAGTAGCCTGCTGCTGCAAGACCTGGGGACATGGATGCACCTGGTGTTGCATTTCCCTCCAGGTCTTTGTTATCACCATTCAAGCATTCAATAGGGTAGAAGTGTAGGTTTGTAGCCAGATACAGCAGCTGGAGTGTTAAAACCTAGTCCCATGCCATGGTTCCTTTGCTCACAGCTGGGTTTATATTAGCAAGGAGAGAAAAACACAGAGCAATTCTAAGCACTTCCATATATCCCTGCAATTTTCAGCAAGCCAGGAGAGAAGCAGCAGCCCAGAGCACGATAGCTCCAACTTTGCTTTCACTGCTCTGCTGCTGGTCACTCAAGCATTATGCACTCAGCAGGAGCCCTCCCAGAAACCCTTTCACACCAGCTTTAAATAAGCATCTTTATACCCAGCAGCAAACAATAGCAGGTACCTTTATCAACAGCACTCTCCTTTCTCTCCTCATGCAGCCATCCTATGCAGAGTTCGACATCAGCGGCAATGTTTTGGGTTTGGTCTTCAACCAGGGAATGATTTGGTAAGATATTTCCTTCCCCACACCCCTTGTTTGTGTTTTGCATCATTTAGAACACCTGCCAGTGGAGTTAGAAGGCTTCCAAGCCAGCTAGAACAACCTTTGGGGTTTGGTTTCTCTGTTTGAGAAACCAAAGGGATTTGGAGGCACTGCAAGCTTCCACATCAATGCAAGGGTGGGCATGGAGGGGCACATCCCAAAACTGCCCCAAGCGAGGGCAAACAGGAGCTGCTAAGCCCTGTTGTGGCAGTACCAGAGGCAATAGGGAACAGCACAAAGCGCCCTCAACTCCTCTGGGAGCAAGGTTTCTTTTGCCATGGATTGATAACTTCTGCCTGGTCCCCTACTACAGCATCTCTGCAGATCTAAGGGGTATCTCCATAGTCGTGATATTCACCTGGCATTGCCCAAACTATCTCCAAGAGATTTTCTTTGTCACAAACTGACAAAAGCTTTCATTGCAACCACTGAGGGATCAGAGATCTCACTGGTCCTCAATGCCTGGTTACCTTATCCAAACATGGATGCAAGCGGCTTCTCCTCTGGAAGCAGAGGGGTAGCACAAGCCAGCATAGTCAGACTTCATTTGTGGGCCAACTTCACAGTATGAAAACTTGTTTTCCTCATTCTGAGAGTAAAAAGCCTTCCTTCCAGCCTGTCAAAACCCAATCCCTTTCCTTCTCCTTTCCTTTTCAGGATGGGATCCTTTTACGCACCAGGGCTCGTGGGTATAAACGTGCTGCGCTTATTAACCTCCATGTATTTTCAGTGCTGGGCTGTTATGAGTAGCAATGTCCCTCATGAACGAGTCTTCAAAGCATCCAAGTCTAATAATTTTTACATGGGACTTTTGCTGCTGATCCTGTTCCTCAGCCTCCTGCCTGTGGCTTACACCATCATGTCCCTGCCTCCCTCCTTTGATTGTGGACCATTCAGGTACTAGCCATACACCACAAAGGCCATTTTTGTGCTGTGAGATATGGGATTATGTTCATGAAGTTAATGAAATGCCTCCATTCTCCACCTGGTTAAATGCTTATCAATGGGCTGTGCCCCACTGTGGGGTGCAAACAGTCATTTGGGAGCACTGAACCAGCTCTGAGCTCCTGGCTGCTGTTCTGCACTGGGCTCCACAAGCTCCTCTGCTGCATGATTCCTGGTGTTTTCCTAACACATACCAATGAAAGCACCAGGAGAAGCAGGGGTGGGACATCAGGGTGCAGCACCCCATACAAAAAAGCACCAGGAACACCTCTAAGGTTATCTGGAACACTGTGGGAGCAAAATGGTACTAAAAACTCTTTCTAAGACCTTCCATTGAGCCAAGAGCTCCTACAGCATGAGATGTATTTTACATGTTGAATTGTGTCAAATTCAGTAAATGTAGAATAAAAATTCCATAATAATAAATTAGAATTAAATACAATAGAAGATATATAGAATAAAACTAGACAGAAATGGATAGGTCTGAGCCCGAAGAGTTGCATCTTTAGGGCAAAAAAGGAAAAATGCCTATTTTGGGTTTTAATTAGGACAGAATCAGCACTTCACGGAGCATTCAGCGGACCGGATTAACATGCCAATAAAGTCTAATTTGATTGAGTAATGCCATTTCCTGGGCTTGCTGAGCCTGACTCAGCAAGGAGCAAGCTTGGAACAAATTGTCCCTGTAAGATAGGTTTATCCACTTGCTAATGGGGAATGACAACAGGAAGCTACAAAGCTCAGAGGAGAAGGCAAGAGACCAAAATTCCCTCAGTTCCAGAACAAGGACAGGTGTCAATGAGCAACGTGGAAAGATCTGTCAAGAAACTCGCTGTACATCCGCTATCATTCGGAGATGACTGATCTGCAACGTGAAACAGTGATTTCAATTCCCTATCAACCCTTCAAAAGCCACTCAGCCCAATTCAGGCCTTTGGCACACTACTCAGCTTGACTGAGAGCTCAGCTCTCCTGAGCTGCAGGCACTTAATGAAGCTGGGATAGTGTTTAGCCAAGTTTGCCTTTATTGACTCCCACCATCAGGACACCTTCCTGAGCAGAATCCTGCAAGATCCCAGGAGGCACAAGCTTAAATATAAGGAATAGCTCTCGTAGGGGTGAATTCACAACCAAAGAGATGCTGGGGAGAGAAGGTCAATTACACAACCCAGCCTTTTCCAGATTTGCTCTCCTTTCATACATAATACTCTCATCTCTTTTATCAATCCGGTTTGGAATTACTCTTTCACTGAGTTTCCTATTAAGCAATAATCACAGCTTGCTATTTCTGTCATTACTTAGCAGCTCTTCAAGTTGGCTCATCATTTTGGAAAGCTGGGATTTGCATATGGAAAGTCATCTCTATGAAAAGGCCATATTTAACAAGATATTGAATAGAAATATATGATAGATCTGCAATCTGTAGATTTTTATACATTTCAGAGGGATAAATAGAACTCATTGAGAAGCCACATGTGGAAATAAATGTATTCACTCCAAGAGCAAGCTGGTCTAGCAAAGATTATTCTCATAATCAATGGGGGTCAAGGAGGAATTGATGCACCAAGAGATAATTTCAAACGAAGGCAGTTTAAAAACCTTGGTGGCCAACAACCAGCTGATGCTCTGGAAGACAGAGGAAGCATGCTACTTAGTGTTGTTAGATTAGGAGCTATTTTGTCCCTCCAGGACATACCTACACTTCCTAACGGGCTGTTTGTCTTTCCAGTGGAAAGAAAAGGATGTATGAAGTCATTCAAGAGACCATTGAGCTTGATTTCCCACTTTTTGTTGCCAAGATCTTCAGCTATGTGGCAAATCCAGGACTCATCATACCTGCAATTCTGCTCATGGTGTAAGTTTTCCTTGCAATGTTATATGCCTGGCTGGGGGGAAGAGGTGGAAGAGAAAAATGATGGGATACTAGCGAGGTCTAAATAGAGCTTCTGCTGAGATAAGAGCCCAGGTTAGGACAGACACGTGCTTGCTATCCCCCTCACCTTCACCCAACCCAACTTACCAAATGTAGTTACCTGATCCAATGAAACACAGCTTTGCAGAGGAAGCACATTGCTGAAAGAGGCCTCATGGCTATCAATGCTGTCACAGCTTCCCTACAAAAAAGGTGAGGTGGGGTCGGTCTCTGCTCCCAAGGAACAAGGGACAGGACAAGAGGAAACGGCCTCAAGCTGCACCAGGGCAGGTTTAGATGGAGATGAGGAACAATTCCTTCCCCAGAGGGTGCTCAGGCATTGGAACACGCTGCCCAGGGCAGTGGTTGAGCCATCATCCCTGGAGGTACTTAAAAGACCTGTAGATGTGGCACCTAGGGACATGGTTTACTGAGTTGGCAGTGTTACATTAATGGTTGGACTTGATGATCTTAAAGGTCTTTTCCAACCTAAATGATTCTATGATTTTATTTATCAGTGTAACACTTAAGCAGTTAGTTCATATGCAGACAGTCTGCTCTAGAAATTTTATTTACGGGACCAGTCCTGGCTTTACTGAGTTGTCTGAAGTGGTTTTACCTCAGGCCAAGGATGATGGATTGGGATGTGAAAAACGGAGTTTCTAAGAGATGTTCGCTTCCTGGCTTACTTCATCAAGTATTATGAGTAAACATAAACAAGGGCTGTGATGTTTCAACTTCCAAAGCGCAGCCAAGCCAAGAACTGTATTACCTATTCAGCACAGTCGAACAAACAAAACAATTTTCATCTCCCTGCAATAGAAAAAACTATTCAGTCATTCCCAAAAGACAAGATACTTATGTTAGTCTTGTTCCTGTTTCATACAGTATCACTAGGTCATCATGCTCACCTCACTTTTCTCACTCAGCATTATCTACTCTTATCCCTTACTTTTTTTACAGAACGGTTCATGAAGCAGTTAAACTCTCCTATTTCTTTTCACAATACAACACTGGATTAAAAGGACACACAGGCAAGGTATTGATAGCAGCTGCTGTCCTTGCCCAGGCTGAGTCACTGTGCTGGTCACTACATTGCCACAGATGAAAAGCCCTTCCCATATAGTGGCTGCATGGGAGACCCTAAGAAAGAGACTGATAAGAGGTGTTACACCATACATCTCTATAGCAACACCTCTGTGGTAAGATGCAAAGACATCCTTGGTGCCTATGGTGTGAACAGAAATAAAGCTATCACAGGTTCTACAAAAGCTTCTTATAGTGGACACTGAACAGAGAGTAACAAGTGATGCATTTATGGTACTTTTCTTCCTTCTCTGTGGGTTTTGCAGCTTAACCTGTACGCAGACCTCAAAGTAGCTCTTAGAGCAGTTGTTGAGTGCCAGTCAGTTCTCCACAATTTGTCAGAAATATTTCGCTCTTTCTGTCTTGAAACACTGTCATTTGAATATGCCAAGCAAGAAGTAAACTTGTCTGAACACTGTTCACAAGCCCCTCATACTGTCCCTTGTTAACTTAGGACCAGGCTCTAAGGATTTAGTGATTAATATTTACTGATTAATAATTAAAACAACAGTAACAATGAGAACAAAAATAATATGTGAAATATTTGGTCTGGATAACCATGACCCACCAGCCCTATGAGAACAGCTCCTTTCCATGCCTCCCTAGATTCCCAAGTCTGTAATTCCCAACACTGTACTCATATGTCAGCAGGTAACCTAAGCTTTCAAACTATTTGGGTCATTTTTATCTAATACATATCAAAATGTAAAGTTGAATTTCTCCATGATTACCATGTTAGGAATATGTTGCAACCATTTACTGTTCTGTCAGGGAGCAGCCAAGCAGCCCCAGGACTGAACTATGGAGTGTCCTACTGTAGATCTCAGAGTCCTTGAGTCCCCATACCTTTACTGGTGGTGCAGGATATTTCCAGGCGCCATTCCAGACTCTTTAAGGAACATTTCTTCAGGATGTGTGGTGGCCTGGTGGTCTGTTCTATGGATCACTCCACTGAATTTATGTTTCACTAATACTGAACTACATAGGAGAAATCAAATCACTTATTTTGTTTTAAAATAATCTATCTATATTCAGAATATAAGGCACAGCTTATCTTTTGCATTTACAGTTTCAGACAGAAAAAGAAAAACCCTCAAAAGAAATCAGTTTCATCTATATATTAAGTCTTGTATTGCAAAGCAAATAATATTAGGTTCTGCCTTAGAGAAAACACACAGAAAGCAAGATGTATTCTCTATGCCTATCAGATGGCATTAGAACTGTCCCATATAAAGAGATATCAAAATAGAATACATAATAGTTTAGCTGCATTTGAAATCTACACCCAAATCTCTCTTCAGTCAGTAATCTGAACATAACACTCAGCTGGAAATGGTGCTGCCATTGCCCCTCTCAAACTGCTCAAAGGTGCGTAATGAAAAGATTCATTCCTCTCTTTCCAAGACAGCAGCAGTAGCTGAGGAATGGCTTCAGGCCACTCAACCTCACTTGCATCCCAGTTAACAGCTGTGCAAACCACAGAAACTTTACTTCCCAGAGGTTTATGACTTTTTTTTTTCTCTCTTTTGATGTGTTGTTTATATAAACTCAAATGACTTCTGCTTTGAACCAATCTCTGTACTGGAGAATCTTCTGCTCATTTTACCTATATGTTTTGAACAATGAATGAACAATACACTTTGTACAAATTTCATCTCAAAAGAAATAAAAAGGATTATCCCTAAGAAACTACTTTAAGAGATAATATAGTTGATTGCTTTGTAATTCTGAATGCATTGGAATTTACCAGAAACAACCGTGCTGTTGCTCAGTGCTGATGTTCATGGGTTAGGAGCACAAGACTACTCCCTGCAAAACCAGACTAATTTCCTGAACCTAAGTCCTAAAGACAGGCAATTTTAGAAATAACTACAGCAAATCACTATACATTTGACTTAGAAACAACCTTAGGCATGATAATACTACTTTCTGAGATCTGAATATTTAGCAAATAATCAAGAAACAATAAAGTCTCTTCAGATTTTACATACATCACCAGAGTTTATACCGTGTTTTTTGAGTTATAAAGGCATAAACCAGTGAACTAATAAAGACTTACCTGCTGAAAGAATTCACATGCTTTACCAATGTTTTCTGCATAAGCTTGCAAAATGAACCAAAGCGGCACTCTTCCAATTTAATCTTCAGTGCATTAATCAGGAACAAGAACCATGTTTTCATATATGCTTATGCAGCATCTAGCACAGTTAACTACAGTTCAGTCCAAGTTACTAATATACAAACAGACCTCTAAGTAACAATGAGTGCAGTTCCAACTTGCACAGTCAAGGATCTTGCATTTGAACATCCTCAGAGATAACAAGTATGCCTTTCAAACCCATTTGACCTGGCTGGCTGTTACTGCACTCTGTTCTGAATATCACAGTAACTCCTAAGTCCAGGGTCTGGTCCAGAAAACCTACTGACCCTCTACTTTTACCTCTGAAGTAATACTTGTGCTAAAGCTCTCTCTGCTATTTAGCAGCTGAAACAGCAACCCACCATTGGATGCTGTTCCTCCTTGGAGACCAGGCTGCTCCAAGCCACTAGCTCAGGATGTCAGGGAGGTAGTTGCTTTGCAACTCTGTCTGTGGAGCCCTGTTCACAGTTGAAATTAGCTGCACATGAAAGACAGCCAGTGCAACTCTTGTCCAGCCCTACACTCTCAACTACGGGTGTTGTGGTTTGAACAGAAGATAAATTCCCAATCAAGGCTGGACTCTGATAAAGCACAATGTTCTCAGCCTTCTTGCTTTACAGTTTATTGCCAGCAGGTGGTGGACATTAACAGAGGGATTTAAATCACAACAAATGGAAAAAGGAAGGAGACCACAGATGAACGGATGTGAAGGCAAAAGGACATACAGGATATAATTAAGAGTGCTTAGCTCATATGAGAATGAATGCAGAAGAGTCAATGAACACTGAGTGAACATGTAAAATTAAGGCACTCAAAGAAACATGATTCTGGGCAGACAAGCTGGGAACAAAATGAATGAAGATTGCAAATGACAAGTAGATACATGGCGCACAATGACGCAAGAAGGGAGGCTCTGCATGCCATGTTGACTGTCAGAAGCAGGGGAAAAGAAGGAAAAAAAGAGGAAAAAAAGAGACAACTAAGCAGTTATGCCAAGGATGAAGACACATAATGTAACATGCTGAAAAGCTCAGGCGATGTGCACTGAACTGGGACAATAGAAGCCTGGTGATCTACTTTGTTTCAGACAAACAGCTTTTTAGAGTAAAAGAAGTAGAACTGAATATGCTTTTTGCATGCTTTTTTCCCCAACATTAGAAATTTAACTATTGCCAAACATACAGCAAAGTCCATTTTTACTGGTTTTTATCTACTTGTTTACAGAACCTTCAGTTTTCATAGAAATAATTCTAACAATGCAAAGACTTGTGGATTAAGATGTCTGATGTAGAAAGCTTTTGTTATTGGCTGTACATCTAAAGATGCTGACTTTTTCTCTATCCTAGCAAGGAAGAATAATAACAACATTAAAAGGTATTATAATAAACCACCCTGAAGTATCTCTATGCACCACAAGCACCTATAATCCTACCTGTATTCCTTATAGTCTTGCATATCTGGACTTCAAACTTCTTTGCAAAGCAATAAATTCACTCTTACCTTTCTCACCCATGATCAACATAAATGCCAAGGAGCATCTTATTTTTCACCTATTTCCATCATGGAAAAAAAAAGGGTGGTTTGTGTTAAAAATCCAAAGATCATCTCTGCCACTATGACTGTCTATCATCTGTCACATTCAGCATACAAAATAGAAAAATAAATACTACCTGGATTTTCTAGCAGAAAATAATTATAAAATAAATAAAGAAAAATGCAAATTTCACTTTATTTAACTGAAAAATATTTTTTCAAAGGAATTTTGTTTTTTAAGAAACTTATTTTTGTCAAAGAGAAATTTTCAGTCTTTCCTTACAAATTAGATGTGTTAAACATGACTGCAAGTAAGAAGTGAGAATGAATACTATAGTAGCACTATGACAGGAAGTAGTTTGTTGACCAATACAGTACATTTCAATAGCACTAGACTGCAGGAAGGCAAAAGTACACTTCTTTGTTTACACATTACACTTAAATAAATGCCTCTGAAGTGAAAACACTACATGAACAAAATGTTAGCCCAGTTGTCCAGCATCTAATTACATTGACAGTGCCCCCGTTACAGCACTTACATCAGGTTTGTAATTCTGGCCTTCACAATGACTTTTCTTTCCTCCAGTTTCAAGTCTATGAGCACACCGTAGTGCTTTATTGTATTTGCTTACACCACTGAAACCAGAGTGTCACCTCTGAAGTCAAGGCCTTGCCTTGCTGCTGAGCAGCGCTGCTCTCTGCTGAATGCCACTTGCACACACTGTAGTTCTTGTGTTTTGGCATCAGGCTGGAATTACTAAGGGCTTCCATTGTCCTGAGATCAACAGGTGCAGAACATCTTTGGGGTTTGAATGCTGTAGTTATCAGACCAGCAATCAATGGTCTTATGTTACAGCAGTCAGATTAAAATGCTAATTGCCATTAATGCTTTTCCACTACAGCATTCAACTCAGTTGTGTTCTTTAGTCCCAGAAATGTTGATATGTGAGACTGTCCAATTAGTTTCAATAGAGCACAGACATACACCATCCATAGGAGCACTGAAGCGGTTAAACAAAATCTTATAATCTGATTAGATTTTGCTTGGACTGATATCTGCCTTCATTTATGAAATTGCACTACAGGATATATTGATAGCTACTTTACATGGAGACACTCATTGCATTTTAACCTTACAGTAAATCACAGTCTTAGTGAATCATAACGGTCACGCCTATTCACATCAGCTCTAAGACTATATGACAGCAAGGATCCACGGAGCACTGGAAACTCTTCTGTTAACTAGTAAAGGGCCCTGTTATAACAGATTATTGGACCACAGGCTTGGGGTTTATTGGAAGGGAAGGGAATTATCCAAAACAGAAGCCACATTCCAGCTTTCAGATGTAGCTTGAAGAGTTTTAAAAGCTTGGATGTGAAGCTTTACTTCGGTCATCTCCAGTAAAAATCTTTAGTTCTGTATCCACCAGACTTTTTGGATTTGAGATAATTAAGATAATATATCTGTTTCTGATCCCTATTTAAGGTCTTAAGCTGCCACTGAAACAGGAGTTAAGAGGTGAAATGCTAATTGCTTGTGTCACTTAACGCTTTCAATTTACTTCAGATATCCTGCTCGCCTCTGGGCTCTCTGGCTAGCGTTGCATACTAAACCCAGCCCGAACTGGGTCATGCACCACTTGCCTTCTGTGTGCTTTTTGGCAACTGTCCCTTCAAGGCCCCATCAACAGTCATAGCATTTCTCCTCCACATCCCAAACTTCTATTAGCTCTTCAACTCCAGCAAGTCTCCAGAAAGATGTGATGTATAATTTGGGTAGCTGCTTGCCTCACATCTGCCACACTTTCAGGGCTTCCCATGACCTCCAGCTCCAGACAGGGGCAAAGGCTCATGACAAGCTTTTGACCCTGGGAAATCCCTCTTGTGGGAAAGATTTAGAAGCAGCTGCCCATCCAGCACAGCCCTGCAAAAATCCCAAATTATGACTTTGGAGGGATCAGCATGGAAGGCCAGCTAAAGCATCCTGGGAGTCAAATGCTGATCATGTAGGATGAAAGTTAAGAAATTCAGTTTTCAGCTGATGAGCACCTAACAGATGTAGATGGATTTCATACACCACAAGTCTGCTCACAACAAGTTCTTATCTTATTTTTATCACTGTTCCTTTTTCTGGTAATTTCGGATAAAATAATATTCACATTTGTGCCCTGTTGTAAGGATGGTATGCTTCATTCCTACTGAAACTCCTGTGCCTCGCTTTTGGAAGTTGTAGCCTTAACTGTATCCAAACTATACATCTAAATCTTTACCTCTGAATCCTAACTTTACCTCTAAAGAAAAGTCATTTATTTGTAGAAGACATGGAACTAGACTCCAGGAAAGGACCCAGCTAAGCAGTCTTAAATCAGCTTTATGGTGGAGCTAGACCAATGTCAGCATGGTCTAGCCTAACACATGAGAACCTCTGTTTGTTCAGGATTAGCATTTTCTGTTTGCACAGAAGCCTCAGAAAACAGTGATACTCAAGATTTTGTGGTTCTTTTATTTGTCTGTGCCATTTCCTTTAACCAAATAATAGAAGTTTCACAGAGAACTCATAAGCTTTTCAATGGAATATGGAAAATGGGATTTCATACATTTGAATGCAATCATCTGTGCTCAACAGGTGATCTAACTTCAGCACTTAAACTCAGAGTAACTGAATTTGGGAGCTCAACTTCAGGCAAATTTTTGGTACACAGTCGTGTAGAAGAAAGATCTCTGACTCTGCTGGTTTTCAGTACAGTCCAGCAAAAGCATGATGCTCAGACTTTAAATGCTTCAGTATGGAAACTGGCACCTGACTTTGACAGCCACTGTGGGAGCAAAATGGAAGCAAGCAGGAGAAAGCACTCTTCAAAAAATAGCTGATAAAAGAGAATTTTCTATTTCAAAGGTTTTTGTTATCATTTACGAACTATGCATGTGAGTGTTTCTGATACTGCCCACAACAGGGTATACTTATTAAGGATGCTGAATGCAGTGTAATTGAGAAAGAAACACATATTTTCCATGAACAAAGCATAGCTCAGTATAAAATGCTCAGAATTCTTCAGAGGCAGGGAGGTAAGAGAAATTCTGTCAGAAATATTCACTGTGTAGCCTGGTTATAAACCTTGCCTGTCTTCTTTTTAATTCAGGTTTCTCCATCATTTTGGGGTTTGCTAGGAAAGGAAAAGAAAATGTTTTAATGGAGAGGGGTAGGGAGGGGAGCAAACCATGGATTTTGGATACCAGTCTTGAAAGCAGGGATTGCTTCTGCACCCAATATTAGGATGTTGTATACGTTATTGCATGTCTGGGTGTTAAAGGAAGTTCCAGAAGTAACAGTTACAGGAAGCCCAGCAAGTGAATAAGTGTAGTCCCCTTACTCATTTCCAATCACACTTTGTGATGCAACAAGAATGGTTTTGCACGATGTGTTAAAACAAATATCTGCAGTGAAGAAAATCAATACACACAGCATCTCTTGGTCCCAGAAGCACACAAAAGTTCATTGAGTTTTTCCCTCCCTTCTAATTCTGGAAATCTTTAAACTCTATTACAAAAAAAAATAGACCAACTCCTGGATATTGCAGTCACACACGGAGCAAATGAGCGTGCACAAATCCCATAAGGCAGTGTATGAAACCAGACTCTTCTTCCTGCTCGCTAATGACTAATTCACATTAAACAAAATGAAAATAAATTCCCATTGACTCCCTCAAGAACTGAGGCCAAAGAAGAATCCACCTCTCATAGGAACATCCCCAATAAAAGCATACAGTGGTTTCGATCTGATAGATTATTGCCCTTTTATAGAGATTGATTTAAAATATTTGATTAGTCTACTTAATAATGCTTTGTTGTACAGGACGAAAGTATGGTCTGTATTCTCTTACAGCCACTGCCAATATTCCCTTGCCCCCACATCAGTCAAAACCTGAGCTGGAAGCCATGTCCTTCTATTAGGAAAGGGATTGATTGATTGTTTGGAATTTTTCTCCTGGCATGGTTCACTATTCCTGTTAAACCCATCTGCTGCTTTCATTTACTTACCATGTAATTAAGCAAGTCCCTGTTCCCCCTGTGATCCACATTTTTTGTTTTGTGGAAGTGAATTCTTCAGGATGATAAAAAGTCATAATGACAACTCTCATAACTGGTATTCTCACACACACACATAGACAAAACACCATGAAGAAGAAATGCCAGAATTAAGAAAGTACATTTTCTACTCTGCTGAAAGTTGTAGTTTAGACAAGAGGTAATGGGGTTTCCCCACCCCCACTTCACTCTTCAACTTCTCCTTCATCCTTCTCACACAGTCTTCTTCCTATTTTGCAGTTTCAATGGCAACAATGAACAAAGATGTCTTGAGAGCCAAGAATAATACGCTGTTGTTGATCTGTACTCGTAAGTCTCACTTAATGATTTTTTTTTTCTCTTGCTTACTCAAAAAGTTGAAAACTCATGCTTCCCTAGGGCCATCTGTGGAGTTCTTTGTTTGGGGATTTGAGAAGAAGCCAAAGCTTTGCATACCCTGTCTTTGAGACTCAAATCCCAGAGGTATTGCTGAAGTTCAGCTAGGGCTCAGACTAGCATGAAGTCACTTTTCACAAGAAACACATCTCTGTTTGAAGAATAAATGGCTAACAATACTTAGCTGATAGGCACTGTTCCTGAAGGAGCTATATAACCTACTATATACCTGCAAACTGAACCTGGCAAGTTAATTAACACAATCAGTTAGAGATGTTCAGATATTCCTCTGTCAGAGTTTGAAAGGCTGGCTCCAGAGCCTGAAGTTAAAATGTCTGTAGTAGCAATGATGTCAGCCTTGTGACAGGCTTTAAGTGGAGCAGTGAAAGGAGCTGTTATGTTTCTCTTAGCTCAGCAGGTGTGAAGGCAACACAAAAGACATTCACAGAGGAATTCCCTTACATGAAACTTAATCAGACTCATTCTGAGTGTTGCACACCACTGATTCCACTGCCTGGGGACTGAATGGTGAACAAATGCTGATCCATCATGTTTTGCAAATGCTTCTGAAGAAAAATACATAATTTTGAAGTTACCAATTCTGTCACTTTTATTTCATCTCAATTTCATTGTTTTCTTTCTCTTTCTACTTGTTTTCTGATTCATTTGCTGACCCTTCCTTCAGCAAAGTCCTAAAGTCCCTTTCATTTAAATACATTTAAGTCTGAATGACAATTGAACATTTTTTTGCTCTCCTTCTAGTTTACCATAGCTAACTTTATGGGAAGAAAATTCAGAAGAGGTGGCAACACAGGCCCAAAGCCACAAGTTCAGATTCAGATCAAATCCTTCAGTGCTGATGAATATTTTGATGCAGTTGAACAGTAATCATCTCTAGTTAAATACTGCCACTGCAGCTGGCATGAACTGCTGTTTCTGCTCCCTTTTGCTTGCCAAAGTCAAATTTGTTAGTTATGGCATGCAATATAAAAATTAATTCATTAAGAAACATGACTTCTATTACAATTTTTAATGTAAAACTATAATATTAATTTGAGGAAACATTTTAACAGATTCCCAAATGAAAACAAATGCTACAGCATCTTTCCTTATTGACAAAACAGAAAGCCCTTTTGCTGTTCTAACTTAAGAGCAGCTGCACTTTCCAGTTTGTGATTGCTGCGATGACTGTTACATGCTGTTCAACATCATTTGGTATTCCACTGACTCAGGTTCATAGGCCTAGCCAGCCTATTTCAAAGTGCATCGCTTGGAGAATAACATAGTCACTCTCTGAAAACATCACAACATCCACAGCATGAAGCTCTCATCAGAATGTATTTTCACAATGGGTTTATGTGCAATTCTCCTAATTCAGTTGAAGCCCTAGTCTGCAAGGATGAATTTTGACATGCGAGTAACAGACTTCCTTTAAAAAAATGGATCTGAAACAGAATTCCTTTCTATGCTGAAAGTCTTTTTATATTCCTTACCTGATCTGAGTTATACTAAAAAAACCCTCACAAAATACCACAGAAGAAATCAAGCATCTGTCATACAGGGGAATCAAAAAATCCCCTAAAAAGCAACTCGCCTCCACCTTTTTATTTCTAAAACCAAATTATGATGCACCTTTTTCTACGTGCACTATTCTTAAAAGCAACCTTCAGTTCCTGATACTTCCGAGATTGCTATTTCTTTGCATATCAACCAGTATAAAGGAAAAGGAGCATGTATTTCAGCATTTCAAATACATCACTGCCTGCCAAATCGGACTCTAGAGCACTGAACTAAACATGTTTGACGTTTAGTAAACTGTACCTGTAAATGTGAACTGTATTTTATATTCAACACCAGAAAGGCAGTGAGTAGAAACACATAGTACTACTCCATTTGGTGACATGGTCAATGCATGGGTGATCTTGAGAAGGGGACTGGGTAAGACCCCTCCCCGGCACAGCAGCCTTTCTTTGACAACACAGGCTGGGAAGAAGGCAGTCTTTATCCCAAAACATAGAAACTCCATATACTTTTCTTTCTATTAGAGGACATTTCCAGACAAGGTTACATTTGCTAGCACTGCAGTGATTTTAGAAATGCACAGCCTCATGAGATTAAGCTTTGATTTCAGCCTCTAGGAGTTATTATTCTGCCTTCACACTCAAAGATGTGACCACATCGTGAGTTCAGCTACATTTTCAGGATGTTCTTTGCAACCATGAGCACTAGTTTTCTAATTCAGTGCTGATAGTTTCAGAGAATCATGTATAGCTGTGATGATACTAAGAAAGGTAAACAGTGAATGGTTTTGCTCATCTCTTTCTTGGGAAATAGCAAATGCAACTCAGACAGCTGATGTAATGTAATGTTAGTGACTTCACAGTAAGATCCCAAACAAGAATAGGAAAGAAAATATTTACATTTTCCAAGTCAGCTGCATATTCCCTAATTTACCACAAAAAAATTCTGTAAACTGGAATAAAGCAACCTCAGGCTCATTAGCAGTTCTTTTCTAGAGCCCATCAAAGAGGAAAGGAAGTAATTATGCAGCACGACTCTTTGAACTGGGAAAGAAGAAGGCAATTTCAACCCTCAGGAAGAACACCGAGGCAAAGAAACAGATCCTTTGTAAGACCTAAAAAAAACCCCAAGGAGACATGCAAAGAGCCAACTGTATTTTGGGAAGAACAGGGAATGTGAAATCCATCTACTATCCCAGTAACACATGCTATCAAGCTGTATGAATAGAGAAGAGGCAACTACAGTTAGAAACCTTCATTTCTGTAAGATTGGTTATTTTCATTACATGCTCACAAACAAGTTGAGAAAAGCAGAGTCCAGATTACTCTATTGTAAATGGTTAATGGCTGCATTCAGAATAATAACTAAGTATTACTTCCTAACAAAAGGGCTTCTTCAAGTTTAAGTGCTGTATTAGTCTCATTAATGAACTAAATATAAAATGCTGAGTGTGTGCTTAATGTGTACCCTGGGGGTTGGAGGAAGTGCAAGGAAGCTGAAGAACAGAATAGAATTCAAAATTCCTTGGCCTAAATTAAGACATGGTCTGAAAAATAATAGAAAACAATACAGAGGAGACAGATAAAAGGCTCAGAAATCAGAAATTTTGGGGTATAAGGAAACATTGTAAGGTAGAAAGGGCTGGTTTTATAATGCTCACAAGCAGAAAGCAAGCACGAGAAACATTATCTCTGATACATGGATGGATAGAAAAGCCTTGCTTTGAACAGCATATGTTATTTTGTGTAACACGCTTACAGAAAGATGCAGATGATATTAAAGACTCCAAAGCTGGGCAAGAAGGGAGGGTGAGAGCTTTAGAAAAATATAACCTACAAGAAAGTTTAGGGGAGACTGAGTAGATGAATGACAGTAATTTTCAAATCTAGAAGAGGCTGCTACAGAAAGTAAGAAATACCATCCTTTTAGTTCTGTTGTAGAAAGTGTAAACAGGAATGGTTAAGTTGCAGAAAGATAGATTTAGGTTAAACTTTAGGGGAGAAAAAGCCTTAAGAAAGGTGAAGCACTGGAACATATTGGCTTAAGCAGCTGTGCTGTTCAACACTTCGGGCCTTTAGGAATACATTAAGATATACTTTATACGTTTGGACTGTGTCACTGCAAAATAATTGTTTTTACAGTAAATGATAATCAACAAATGACAGCTCTATACAGGCTGTGTGTGTAAAGTAGAAATTTTTTCCTCATCTTTTATATAGTACATATGACAGTTCTGAATTCCAGAGCTGCATTTCCCCAAGTTTATTCTGATAAAAAGCAGGATGTACACACAAAATCATCACATTATTTACAGTCACAAAGGTTTCACACTGTGGAAAACAGTTTAGTTTTCAGCAGTCAGCATCACACTTAAAAAAGCACCATGACATCTTCATCTATTCCTTATAACTAAAGCACACGCATAAAACTACACACAGAGATGTGATCATTTCACATCACTGCAATTCAAATCTGATGATGGTTTGCTGATAATATTTAAAAGATCCTGGATTTCTAGTTTGCATATTGGTACAGCAAATGCATCTACAACAGATTATAGAGAGAAGAAAGGCTGATAGACAAGAATGTGGCTCCAGACAGTAAGTCACTGAACCATGACAGCTCCCTCTCTGCCTCTCTTTCTCTTCAGATAGGTAAATTAGAACAACGAAAGTGAAATTATACACATGAGCTTAATCAAAGCCACTTCCTCCAAGATGTTTTTCAGAAGCCCTCTGAAAAACTTTATTGCATCCCTATGCTAGGAATCAGACTTCAGATCAAATCAGAATTGTCACAAAGTTAAAATAAGTCATTTTATTCTATAGATGATATTTTTTTCCCTAATATAGTCAGGAAGAAAATCCGACATAAGTCAAAATAGCTTTAAGCATAGCTTATACTGTCCAACTGTACTGCTGTGTTTATTGTATAAACTGAAGCCTGCTGTGGGTATTAAAGAAGGTATTTTAAACTGCATAAGGTGGAAAGAATGTCTGCTCGTGTATAGTTATAAGAGAGTAGAGTAGGTTTGAAAGATTTTAATCACTGAAGGAGGGCTCTCTTTATGCACTTATGTCCTGCAAAATCTTCCTCTCTGAATTAACTGTCTCCTTTCCTATACATTTCCTGTAGCAAACAAAAAGACCTGCCAAATTTCATTCGCTGTTCTTTGACATGATACTCAGCTGCCAACTTGAATAATCGCAAGAGCTCTGACATTTCCACGCTCTGACATTTTAGATAGCAAGCTTGAGAAATCTGAAGTGGTCAAATCTGATGAAATGAAAACATTAGGGCTGGGTTTTGTTTTACTAGCAAATTAAGGGATAGGTTAAAATGATTAAAAGGGTAAAACTTTCCCAGATGTGGACTTCACATGTGACCATAAAGAAGTATAAATGAAAATATACAGAACACCATATCGTTTTAAGCAACCAGTAGTCTTTCTGAAAAATACCATCTGCTTGTTTTATTCCAGTTTCTGACAAGTTCATTAGACCCTGACAAATACTATCAGGCTAAGTGTAAAAGGCAATTGCGTGTGGGGAGAACCCAAATAATACCAGCACAGGAGTCATCAGCCCATCAAAGGCCCAACTGCACAAGGCTAGAGGAGTGCAGAGCACAAAAGTAGGCAGAAACCTGAACTGTTAACTCAGTGGAAAGGATACCCTGTCCAGTCCTTCCCAGGGCTGTCTCAGGAAAGACTGGGATCCACGGACAGTGACTAGGCAGACTGTCTGAGCCCTGCTGCTGGAGGAATCCACCTTACACATGTGTATATATGTTCTCACCAGTGGACATCCATCGTGCTCAGCCAAGGAGGGAAGCAGGATCAGGCTATTGGTGCTGTCTTTCTTTGTGTGGATGCTTCTCTGTGTCTGCCTGCATTGCTCTGTGTGGCCAACTGCGTGTATCTGTGTGGTGTGTAGATGTGTCTCTGTGTGTGCCTACCGGAAATGCATGCTTAGACTCACTACTGGAAAGTGAAGCAGCAGCAGCTTTGCCTCTCTTGCGCTGTTGGGTCCAGCCCAGATTTTCTCTACCAGGTATTGCTGGTTTATTTTCCATCTCTGCCAAAGGAAAGAAAATAGAATTTTGAAAATAAGCAAGTATGTATGTTTTACAAAAGCTGCTCTGTGTAATGAATGAATGCCTCAAAGGGAAGAAAACCAAACCAAAATGAGACATCAAAACCCGTGAGTGGTTCTGAGAGAAATAATGGTTCAATCTTTGTGTTTCTGGTTCTCCTCAACTGTCCCCTCCCTCTGAACCAGACAAAGTTTGTAGATCTGGGTTTTCAGGCTGATTTCAATTTGATTCGTTTTCAAAAAACTTTTGTCTCAGTTTCCATATTTGGTCACTAAGTAGACATGGGAGACTCCACATCAAAAGTTTGAATGGGAGATATTCATTTTTTCATATTTTCCCCTTGCTCAAGTAGGAAGCATCCTGGATATGGTAAGCATCTGACTTTGGATGTGGTTCAGGGTATTTAATGTTGGAACAGAAAAGCCTAATTCCATGACATACCCTACTGGGCAGCAAAGCTAGCTGAAGTGGTTATGTCTCTACATGTTCCCTTCCTTCTCCCAGGCTTTCAACAGGAGTATTGACATGTCAGGGTTAAAAGCAGGTAAGAACAGCAAAGCAGATCAAGTTGGTCTTCATGCAACAGGCAACAGAGTTACGGATTTTTTTTCACTGAATACTGTGGTTTTGAAAGACCTTACATGGCTTGCAGAAGAGATCAGACAAGTACTTAAGAGAGGAATTCCAGCGAGAGCTACCAAACCAAAGCAGGATCAGGAAATCCCAAGAAGTGAAAATAGTCAGAGGCCAGAAGAGTACATGGAGGAACTGTCTTCTGTACTGTCTGGTTATTGCTGTTTCTTGACACAGAGGAGTGGCCTTAAGCAGACAGTTTATTTAGGAGATGACACAGGGCTGAAGGGCTTAATTTCTGAGGTCTCACTCAGCAAAGCTAAGTCAAAAACCTGTGTCAAAATGTGTTCTGCCATGGAAGTCTTCAGAAAACAGGAAAGATGAACTAGTATAATCTTCAATGAGAAATGCAACCCAAAATTCCAAGAAAAGAAATTTAGTTGCTATGAGTTACCAAAAGGGATGTGCTCACATCAGGCGATTCATCCCATAGATACAGAGAGCCCACTTCATTTCTACAAGTATATCCAGCTGAAACTCCTGTCTTCTCCTGCTCTGGGTGGAAAATACCCCACAAACCAAGTTCTTCGTGTAGCAATTTAAATACTGTATACAGTAAAGTAGACATTTATGTAACTCATACCAAGTAAAGACATTTTGATGGCTGTAGACTGTATGTGACCAGAAATTAACAAAATATCTGTATATCTGCACCTAAAGTGATTATTTCAGTGTGAGAGGCCATTAGTGAATTTCTACCAAAAAGGCTGAAACATAACTTTCTATCAAAGTAAATATTAATTTGTGTACTTTCCTAATGTATTCAAGATAATTCTGAACTGGTTTACACATGACTGTGTAATACTTTATACTCTTGTATATATATATATATACACAAACACAACTATATGCAAACATGTGTTTGTTTAATCAAGTCAGACCTGTCTCATATCAAGTCACAAAATGGATGTGAATGTAAATTCACAAAAATGGAGAGCAGATCCTGGATCAGATATTCCTGTCTGCAAAAGAGAATTCTCATTCTCATCAGCCTGCCTGCTCCCCCCTCCCAAAAAAGTCACTACCAGAGGTGATGTGGTCCCCAAAGTTTTACTTTCTGGGAATCAACATTTTCCCAGTGAAAAATAAATAAATCAATCAATCTCAACAATACAGTTTTACCTACATCTACAAAGGTGCATGCACACAACGTACCTCTTAATTCCTACTGGTAGAACACTGAGGTGAAAGCCATGAAATACTGTTCAAGAAATGGTGCTTATATTCATGCATTTCAACTAACAGAAAAAAAGTGCCATTTCGAATACAATCACGGACTTGAATTTGACTCGGGCTGTACCATTTCACAACATATTAAAATGCAGCTAACAATTGAAAACAGTGACACTGATCATTTAGTGAAAAGAGTCGTTGTGCGGGTTTCCCTTCTCTTGCTCCTTCACAAAAAGAAACCACTACCAGCATCACAGCGCGCGTCAGCACTATCTGCTTCTCTCCACACAACTTTTGATTCTTGCTGGCGTTTGTTCGTCTGATCCCTATCCTGGAATCACCCCCCTTGGCTGTGAGACATTTCACAGTCACATTTCACACTGCATGGATGATGAGGATGATTCATAATTCAGTACTCCCACAGTGTGCTCCTACCCAAACTAAATCAGTCCCTATAGCTGTTTCCTATTCTCAGCAGGGCAAGATATTCAGGATACGTTTCCTGTAAGCACTCATTGAGAAGGAAGGGCTCTTCCTTTCCCTACAAGTATAAGTATAAAGCACGTTTCAGCTCCCAAAACTTAAAACAAAGACTGGAAATTAGTCATCATGCAAATAGGCTCTAGCTGCGCTGTTTTTCAAGTCCTGTGTCACTAGAATAATTGAATCCTCTCAATTCCCAGAAATGTGGTAATAATTAGGCTGGAAGGAGGAGAGAGATGAATGAGGAGTGAAAAAAAAAAAAGTCAAAACAAAGCCTAAGTAGCTGTGACTAACAAAACTGAGCAAAAGGAGAAATAAGGGACACATTTTCCTTCAGTACCTAATGAAACTGGCAGCAGTAGTAGAACAAAGCTATCGTTGTTAGTTCCGCGCTCCTAAAATGTGATGATAAATTCATGAAACAGCAGTTCTGGATTGGGTTCAAAGTGTCACCAGTACCCTTGAAAATGAGGCGAGGCAGGGAGGACATCAGTGCTCTATGCCAAAACTCCAAAAATCCTTGCTTGACACACACAAAATTATCAAAACTACATAGAAAGAGTTAAGTGCTGCATTATGTGACCTTGCAATGTTTACAACAACGGTATCAGTATTCCAAATATACCATGGTGTAAACACAACCAAGAGAGTATGGATGGATTTGGAGGGCATGCCGGGGGAGGAATGAGTCTGAGGTGGAACCACAGGCCATAAACTGCAGGCACAGATATGTGAAGCACAGCCAAAGTATTTTCTCTACTATTTCTGAGGATGACAGGAAGAGTTTAAGTTTACACTGTTTGGATATTGTGATCTGTATCTCTGTGAAGCTGAGTTGCCTACTTCTAATAAAATTAAACTGTGCTGGAGTCTGTACAGTTACCAATCCTGCTTTAAGAAAATCCCATAAAATAAACAGCTAGGAAACCCAAAATATTTCCAAGGACGTATGATCTGTGAACAGGGAAGCTTGGTTCATACAAGGAAGAAGATACGCCCAGTCCTGATGGACAAGAATCTATCCTTCCAGATTAATGGGGACACAGAATGATGAGCCTGAAGTTGATTAATTTTGTTCCTAAAAGTATCTTTTATATGAGGTGTTTCCTACATTACTGCTTAAGTTTTATGTGCTGGATTGTCATCAGGGCAAGTCTTTTTCCACAAAGGGCAGTTCCACTTGCGGAATAAGGAACATAGTGATAGTGTAAAATGCTGTTTGTTTAAGATACGTTCAGCAGCTGAAAGTGTCACAAAGCAGAAAGCAAAGCAGCAGAAGAAAAGACTTGATAGAAGAAACTCGATAGGTTCTACTTCTTTTCCTTCCTGCTTTTTCTTCATGGCCATAATCCAAAAATCCTGACTTAGGTTTAAACATTCCATCACGGCAAAACCAACATACAAGAAAATTTACTGGCATGTACAGGTTATAGCTTTCAAGCATACATAGAGTACCAGGCTGAAAAGCACACCACAGGATATGCACTGTTCAGCTTACCTGCTTTCTCCTTATTTCAGTTTTGATTTTCCAGTGGAACAAGTGTAACAAAGCAGCAGATAAGGCATTTGCCCAGACTGCTCTTCTGGGCTCACATCAGTCCTGAGGCCTATCATGGAAATATCTGCAACCACTCTAGCAGTGACTCACTGAGTTTTAAAGGTTAAAAATCCTTCCAACATAATAACAACAACAACAACAAACTGCATATGCCACTGGTTAAAGGGATACATTGTTCTCACCAGACTGTTCTTAATACATTAGTGATCTTTCCTCAAAGAGAACATGTGGGGCACCATCTCCAATGAACAAAGTTAGAGGCTGGAACTGAGCAGGAAATAGTTTTACCAGCCTGCAAAAAACGGAACATTTCAACATTATTCCACTCAGCAGCAGAATGGGACCAAGAGAAGTCCCAAAAGGCCAAAGAAAGGATTCCTGATGTTCTTTCCTACAACTCTGAAAATGTAACTTAAAAGCCCTGTTCTGCCTGGACAATGGGTTTCTCAGCTTTAGGATGACAGATAGCACACAGTGGTGGGCTGTACTTTCTCTATGATTTTTAAAGATGTATAGAGATGAAAACCTATTCATTGTTGCCCTGAAAAACTTTATAGACAAGAGCATGACTAAAACAGGCATTTTCCTTACTATAAATAAAAAAATATATCAGAGAACCAATCAAACATATTGAGGTCCCCTACAGAACTCATACGCAGCTCCATGCCTAATGGCCATGTGGGAGATGTATATTCACAGTAGCTGTACTCACAATATCACAAGATTACAAAGAAAACCCTCCCAATTACAACTCAGTCTATGCAATAACTCAGTCTGGTTTCAATCAAAAATATTTTCAAGTATATTTGTTCCTTGTGGCAGTTATTGTTCCTTATAGCTTTTCTGCATGGAAAAATGAGGACTTAAAAAAATCAGCACCATAAAATGCTCTCTAACATAAAAGAAACTCATTTTTGGTTTCCACTGCAGCAGCTGGAGTATGAAATGTTACCTAAACTCATCTGTGTGTGCTTCATTTTAAAACAGCTACTAAACCTGCATTTAACTCCTATGAAATTAAGCATTCATGCCTAATCGTACAGGCCTCGTGCCTGGCTAGGGGTGAAATGTTCCAAAGCTTAGCCATAAAAAGGTCAGGTTCTTGGGTCAGACTCTGAAACATTATTCCCTTTCAAATATTCAGTTTACAGTACACCTGCCACTATTAATTTTGTGGTACTATTGTCACGTATTACCCAGCTTGGTTTGAAGTACAAAACTAAATCTACTGCATAAAAGTCAGTGGGAGGAAATACACATTATAAGAAATGTTTCCAACTTTATATTTAAATAGCTAGTGCTTCCATGGAAGGGGAGAGAGGGCTGAAACCTTGCAACAGACTGAGTCCTTTGGATGCTCTTTGTGATCCAGCAAAAAGCTTTTCCATTTAGAAAATGTTACGAAGCCCGTGTTAACAGGCTTATAGAAACATATACTTAAATAGGAGCATGCAGGGCTAACATCCTACATGGCAACTGGATATGCATGTATCTGTATAACAACAGTTAGTATTTAGCTTGATAAATCAATTTTGAAAGATTTTTTTCTCTTGTATTGAATTAGAAAAAAATAAATCATAAGAAATAGCTATGGCTGTAAGTGATCGGTTTGGAAGACTTTTTGTTCCTAAATATTTAAGATGCCAGTTACTACATCTCCTCATGTATTTTCAGCTGAGGTGGTAACTAAATCCATTATCATCAGCTGCCTTGATCTTTGTTATATTTCTTTCTTCGCAAAATTATTGCTAATACTCTTAGCAAACAATTAAAAAGGAAAATACCTGATGAACAGAGTAGGAAGTAAGCAAGCAAGGGCAACAGGGACTTAATAGCCACAACTGGGACACGTTTGAGGTTGGTTCAAAGAAGAAACTGCACTCTAACCCAGAAGCAGATTATTGCTATGATATGGCAATAGTAATACCAATAAAGAAACCATGGGTAAATGAGCATTTAAACAGAGAACTGGAGCAATCCTAAGGGAGGAGTTTTGAGAACCTTCTCTCCTATGCTGTACCTTGTAGAAGAGCACTAGACCATTTTCTAGGATGAGAAATATATGCTGGTAATTCAACATGTTGGAAAATTATTTGCATTGTAGTCTTGTGGCAGGGATAAACAGGATAGCCCTGACCACTGGACTGATCGATTGAAGATATCCTGATATTGGCATGTCACTGGTGTCGTCTGACCATTTTGTGAGTTTTTTATTATCCTTTCCTTGTCTTTCATGGAAAAAGAGTTAAAATAAGAATATAACAGCAACACTGTGGCAGAAAGTGTTCCTTCTGTATGGAAACAGGGGTTTCCCTGCTCAAAAAATCGAAATCAAACTGGTTTTTGGAACCCTAGAGTTACTCAGCTGTGTATGTGTGACTGTGCAACTAAAAAACACTCAGTGTATTCTCTTTCCCCTTTATCTGACAGAGAGAATTGTCAATAATGACAATTCAAGCTCAGCATAAAGTTTATTTCTGAATGAAACATATACTTTGTTGTGTGGAGCTTTTAGTTTTAGTTTCAAAGACAGACATTTCAGTTCCTTGATTCATGGAAGAATTGACAGTAAAAGCCTACATAAATACATTTTAGTAGATAACAGATTCAGCCACAAAGACCCATCATTAACCACAAGGTCTCTGTTAGGCTCATTAGCTCTGAGTCTTGTTTGAAATTCTCTCTGAGAAAGCTTTGCCACAAAGCAAGCAGACTTTTCTTTGCAGATGTCTTTTAAGGCAAAGATTACTTGAGCTAAAGCTATTCTGTTATACAACATGGGTTCAGCCTGGAATTTTACTAAGCCAGGTAAGAACAAGATGACTCCAAAGTGTTTGAAAATGGATTTGTGTTGTGTGTGTGTGTATTTATACATGTAAACAGTTATCAGCTGCAGTGACATATATGCTGAAAGTTAAAAAATGCAATAAAAATGTAGAAGTCAGCTAATGCCTAACTTTTTATTGACAAATTATTTCATACTGATTTTTAATTTCTGAATTTACAAATATTAGGGTGTTTTTAGTCACAAAACCGTAAAATTGATTGAAAGGAAAAGTCAAGATATTCATGATCCTGATCTCTTGATAACTTATTAAGAATAGAAAGCAACCATCCTCCCCCTCAAGTTACCTCAGCTTTGTTGTGAACAATTTGAATGCAGTGGTTGACAAACCCCTGACATGCATTCATATAATCACTGAATAGGTTTTGTTTGGTTGTTCTTTTGGGTTTTGCTTGTTTTGGACATTTTTTTAGAAGCATTTTATTAGCATTGAAAGAAAACAAAGTCATTCAACACTCTTAACCCTTAAGAACCCTCTGTTGATACTAGAGTTACACAGGTAAGTAGTCCAGCATAAGGAACTGTAAGAGTTAAGGCTCACATGCATTCTTATCTGTTACAGATCCTGCAGGAAAAAATTAACACGTATCTATTTACAAATGGAAACTTCTAACATCGAAATGAAATATAAGTTGAGAACAATTTGTCTATGACACGCTGTTTGACTGTATGATTTGAAAGGAACGTTGAGATCTGCCAGAGGGGGACTAGTAGAAATGAGAAACATGACAAGCTCCTTATCTCTTCTGAGACAAGAGTTATTTGTTGTTGGAGGAACGTAGTGAGGCATGTGTGGAGGCAGATTTGTATGGTTCTCTCAGCAGGGAGATAGGCTACATCAGTATCTATTAAAAAGATCATCTCATTTTGCTATACCACAAAATCTTAAGGAATAATGTAGATTTAAATATGCATTACTAAATATAGCGTTTCTCATCCTAGTCTAAACTCTGTACTAAATTCATTACATGCAGTGAGCAATTGCATAATCAAGAGAAATAGAAGTTGAGGCAGCAGAGATTATCTGAATTTGCAAGCTACATCTGTGGATCTGCAGATCCTCAGATGCGCAGGAAGAAGTGAAGGCAGGTAGAGTTACTGTATCCAGTACAGCACCACTTTAATTATCAGCAGTAGATCTCTATTCATGTAGTTGGGAAGAACCACAACACAGATGCCACTCACAAGTTATGTGGGCATGATCAACACCCACCAACATCAACTTTGCTGAAGTCTTCTTCAGGCTTACAGCCTATGTGTGGTCTGCTTTGGAGAGTCCTGTCCTGCTTCTTCTCTGAGAGCTATTCTAATGCTCTTACACAGAAATCCAGTTGCCTAAAGATCATAACTGACTAGCAGACAATGACACCATGGCAGCATTGCAGGCCTTGACTTCACTTCCAAGATTCTAACAGACCCTTTAACAAGGCATGAATACCCATAGTGTGACACCTACTGCTTCAAAATGTACATTCATACCAATAGTGTTCTGAACAGTTATCTGGTTATACTGTGGAGTTAGTGCACATGGTTTCACTTTGTATCTTCCTTCCCTGTGCTTGCTGCGTGGCTTTTGGCAGGCTCATAAAAGATATGACTCAGCCACTTGTCAGCACAATTTTTATGAGCTAAGGATAATTGAGTAGGAAGCAAGCTTGTCTCTAAAGTAAAATCTTCATTGATTACTAATTTTTGAAGCACTGTGTTTGAAGTGGGGTTAGCACGAGACAGTACAGAAAGTCTCCCAATAATAAGGAAGCATGTCTGCAAATACCTAAGGGGCTTGTGAAATTGTCTATACATGTGAATGATTAAAACAAGTTTTCCTTGCTTCACTGGTGACTAAATTTTTCTATATCCCACTACGAAAATGACATTTTCTTTTTCTTACTTAATTTAGGATCACTAGAGATTTACAATAAAATCTGAAACTCAAAAGCTAGTAACAAAAGTGACATTCCTCTGGATTTAGTGCTCCATAAACACAACAAAAAGCTAACATTACCTTTGGGCTCCCTTACTTCATGAACAGTTGTCCTGAAGTCACTGAGTAATTCAGATGTACTTAGGATTGAGTACGTGAGTTAAGAGATGTTTAGAATATTAGCCATTTTCAGCATTTGAAGTCAAAAGACACATTTACCACGGAGAGGATTACAGTCAGGTATCTACACTTGCATATGTCTGCAGTGCAGTACAGCACTTCCACTCTCACACACTCCCAAATTATCATTACCTAGGTGACTTATTTGAGAAAACACTTTTAGATGGGTGTAAGAGCTTTACCTTAATCAGACTGCATATAAATTTGTTGTGATGCGTGGAGATCTCTATCCTGTTTCCCGGAACAATTGTTTTTTACTTCATATTCTCTGTGCTTTGTCCACCTTAAGGCTGCCCATCTTCAATATTAATGATACCTGCAAAAAAACCCACAATTAAATTACACAGCACTAATCAGCAGAATAATTCTTTCCTAATAGTAAAATTCTGATACTGATGCCCTACAGCTTCGAGTATTAGAGTTGGATGAATTTCAGAATACTGTTTGTGTAACTTGCACTAAGCAGATCATCCTATGCTTGCTTTATAGCTCAATAAGAGAGTCTTTCCACTCTATTCAAGATCTTTATTATTATTATTCATTTCTACATAAAGAAGTTCACAAAGTCTCTGCCTATTCTTGGCTCACTATTACATCTTCCAATAGCTTCTTTGGCACAAACATCTTCTGGATACTTAAAGAAATCTGACTATTTTCTCAAGCTATATTCTTTGTTCCATTGAAGTTTTTGTGATTCTATGTGAACCACTGTCTGATAGCTAAAAATTCCTCTTTCCACAGAGCATTCCCCTCCAACCAGAATATCACAAAATCTGGTTTACATTACTTGTGCCTCAGTCCAGCTTCAGTATAAATGAATCACCTATCTTTACTGTTCCTTCTGTTGCCTCATTTTGCCATTTGCTCCAAGTCAGGATCTAACCCAAAATGTGGCAGTGCTCCACTCTGTAGTCATGTATTAGAAATTGTTTTCTTATCCAAAAATGGCAATATTAGTTCTACCACAGACTAATAATTGAAGGCTCAAGTGTAAAGTGTACCACAATCATTACAAGAATAGCTTTATCAGCTAAATGATACATGAAGATTTATATATTTCTCTTTTCTGATGTACCACTGCCTACCAGTATGGCTCTAAATCGGATATATTCATTCTCTTGTAAATAATTATAAGACATATTTTTCATTCTGCTTCTATATGTGGAGGAGAGATCTCAGAATATGCCATGGGTATGGATTTGCTGTAAGAAAGGAAAATGCTAAGATGGTATTCATCAGAAAACAAACAAATGTTGCCATGTTTCTTGTTACATGCAATTCCAGTTAAAGAAAGTACAATGGTTTCACTAGGTAGAGGTCTTTTGGGTTCTTAGGGTTTTTTAAACTTACATTGAAATTTTATTTCAATAGGCTTCTCTCTTTTTTGGTCTTTTTGTTGTGGTTTCTTGGGGGGTTTTTTCAACCAACTCTTTTCCCCACATCTTTTGTAGTTTCTAGGACTGTATGTTTCTAGCTGGGCTAAACAAAGCCTTTTAAATATGTAAAAATTAAGGAATGTTGCATGAGGAAAACAACCCACTCAGCACTAGTCTAAACAAGACAAGTCCTGCACTTCATAAACAAACATTTCTACCCACCTCTCTTTTGCTATTTTTCTTTCTAATATGGAACATATGTAACTAGCTTTGAGACAATTGGAAGTAAAAGTATGTTTGGGATCATATTATCCACTATCTGTCAGGCACACAAGAAAAACAAAGCTATTAGTACAGCTCAGATTGATCTTGTATGATAAAATGTCTATTTAAGTAATGAAATTTATTTCTGCTGGCAAAGTAATTTCGAAATCACATGATGATGGTTACTTTGCATTAAGAAAATAGTTTTACCCTCTTCACTTCTCCTCTCCTATCAGCTTTACTGAAGGGACCTAAAACAAGGTGATGACTTTTGTATTTCTTACAGTTATAACTGACATGGGTAAATTCAAAATAAATTGAACATGTGATTTGAAAAGAAAGAATTTTATCATTTCCTACATCTTGGAGTTATGACACATTATTTGGATCAGAAACGTTGTATTTGATTTACATTACAAAGGATTGGGGGAGGTTTGTGCCAGTTTTTGGCAAGCTACAAAGGGAATTGATGAATCAATACTGCCATACTTACTGCCTTGAGAAACACCTCAGCGTAACCAGATAGAAAGTGACCCACTCCAAACATCAGGTGCCCCTCTTTTTCCTTCTGTTGGCTACTTCCACTGCTTCCTCATCCCATAGACCTGCAAGTCTTTTTCTGGCCAACAGCACTAGAGAGGTAGAAATGATAATATCTGTCCCAGCGCTGCACTGCACCGGACTCTTGTTCCAGGCTTCTATTCTGGTACCTGTTAAATCAGTAATAAAACCACACAATGCAAATATCAAAAAATAAATAGGAAACTGCTGGAGAAGAAAAAAAAGGAGGTTAAAGTTTTGGCTATCGTTGATGAATGGAAAATTTTCTCTTCCTTTTCTCCCTAGCAGCATGTTGGTGGGTTTTTGAAGCAGAAGTAGGAAAAAGGTAAGAGAATAATAAACATAATTTTATCCAAAGCCAACTCAAAGTAGTTTGAAAAGTTGACAGTGTTTCTTGAGAGTTGTTTCTGATCACTCTGTTCATGAATCATATGTACTGAGGAAGCACATAAACCAGGGATTTAAATACAAACATACTAGAAAATTTAGTAACGCCGTGCTAAGCATTCTAATGTCCAATGCTTTTCCTGTTTGAAAGGCAGTATAATAATTCCAAAACTTAAAGGGATCGTAGGGATAGAAACATGAAAGTTTGGAAGGTGCTTTAATTCTGTGATAACATGATCCAGCAGGAATATAAAACCTGAAGCTAATGACTATCACTCATTTCAATTTTAGCTGTTTCAGACTGATTATTTTACTTTTGCCCCTTCATATGCTTCAACATTTAGCATCATTCAAGTGCACTCTACTTTTTAATTTCATAGCTTTCAGATTATGGATTATTTTACTGGGGTTTTTTTAAAGCAAAATATTTGTGTAACAAAGAATATATAAGAAACACAAAGAAATACAAGAACTGGCATCAGTGACCTATGATAGTACACAAGTGCAAGACTTTTCTATCATTGCGACACAACCACCCACAGTAAAGAACTTGCCTTTGATTTTAGTGCGTGATAGATGAGAAGGAAAAACCAGAGTTCATTCATTCACATACGATAGTGCTGCATGGGTTTTATTTAACACAAAGGAGCAATTCCTAATTATTGCATCATTACAGAAAAGAGAGCTGATTCTAGATAAACCTGAAAAAAAGCAGCCCACTAAATACAGATGTAAGTGATATCTACTCTTGCAGGGGTTACATTAAATTTGATGGCTTGGATTTTGTGAGGATCTACAGATGTGAAATCAAGGAAATAAACATATTCTTTTCCTTTCTGGTTATTCTGAAACATCTAAATTATAAATTTAACCAAGGCCACAATAAAAGGAAGTTAAAGCATTTCTACTGCATTAAGATTTGTGTATGCAAGTACAGTATTTCACTTAGATAGAAGTTTGTGGCCTTCTCAAAATCTGATACAGAAATTTGGTAACAGTCAATGGCTAACTAGATGATTTTGCAACACCAAAAAGTATGCTCCCATATAGAATGTTCTGCCATTTCCACCAGCTGCTGAGTGAAAAAGAAAAGAATGTAAGAAAGAAATTAAGAGTCCATGAAGATTTGAATCTTAAAGGAAACACGGCAGCTTTAGGCCACTACATATTTTAACACATATATATATGGATAAAAATCCACTGAACCATTCTGTGATTCTCTGACTGACATCCATAACATTTATTGGGGCTGTTCATAATTGCTTTCTTACAGGTAACTATTTAACAACATTGGCAGGCTGCGGATAGACTGTCTTGGCAAGAAATCATTAGTTGCTGTATAATGAATATTTTACACATATTACATGACTGACTCAGGCTTAATCCCACCTTGAATTATAGTCTTCGCATGTGCCAACTTGCTGCAGCTAACAGCTCTACATCTCTATTACTGTGAACTCACCAAAGGTGACTTTTCATAAAGCTTGATTCCACTGTAGGTATCAATGTACATCAGAGAAATGTGAAGAGAATTTCAAGAAGCTCTTTGTTAACACTGATCCACCTCCTCCTTCCCTTTTCTCCTGACCCTTCTCTCTCCCTTTCCTTGTACAAGCACACATACTCTGCCACCCAGGGCGAGCAGATTTTCCACAGGGAAGGACTGCAGTGGGTCACAAAAGATGCAGGATGCAGAATTCATTTCTAGTGGAACAAGGCAGAGATGTGCATCAGGAAAATGCAGTGATTAATGACAACCCAGTCAAAGAGAAATAAACCTTGTGATTTCAGATTTCTTAAATGTCAGTTCTACGAAGTATTAGTTTCTACTTTCTGAACTAACTTGTCTTCCAGACACTACACAGAAGGAAAGATCTTTTAACTGGTCTTTAACAGAAGTACAGTTTAGCTTTCCTTTCTGCCATAAATCACATTTAAAAAGAGGTTTTGAAGGTTCTGCCAATCAGCCAAGCTTATGTTGTAGCCACTTCACAAACATCTCATCGGTCCATGTGCTTGGCCACATGGCTAACCAATTATTCAGAAGAAGGGTTTTGAAGTTCAAAGCCTCGTTTTCATTTTTTTTTATTTGCAAAAGTGGGCTTGTTGCCTTTCTGGAAAACCAAACCCAAAGAACTGTCATGTCTTCAGTTGTCAGCAGGACATTAACATTAGGACGCGTTCCTATGTTTATCAATACAGAAATGAAAGGCATCTTACATGAAAGGAAAAAACCATCCTTCCTTGTGAAGTGCTTCAGAATCCAACAATGAAAAGCCTGCTACATAGAGCTAGGTACCTATAGATTGTCATACTGTTCATTTTAATATAACCCCACAAACATTCCAATATTTGATAATAAAATAATGTTACATTTCATTTGATGAAGTTAGTTTAATTTACAGCTCCTTGGAATTAAAATCCCACCTAAATGCGTGACTTTCCTTTTCCCTTTAATTCAGCTGCCACAATACCTGTCAATACCTAATATATTCCTTAATCCTTACTTCCCTTTTCACCACAGAAGTATTTGCAGCTCTCCATCTTTTTGGCAGGACAAGGGGTAGCGCATATGTGGTCTGATTTGTGAGCTGACACATGTGAGCCAACAAAGCTTCCTGGAATGATGAAGCCCAAGGAATACTCACTGCAATCTCACCTGCATTTCAGTGAGGGAACTTGGAGAGTGTCTCCTTTACCAGCTGCTGTGCCTGTAAATGCACTCTCCTCTACAACTGACACAAGTTAGACAGTGGTTTCAAAGGCTACTGAGGAGATGAAGAATAACTACCAAAGAACAATATCCTGCATCTTTTTTCTACCATATTCTAAGCAGCTAGGGAGAAATGGGCATTGCAAGTGTGAAATGATAACAACATCACATCAAACGGCAGTTCCTCGATGGTTTAAGTTAGGATAAAGTACACAAAGTTAATGTATTAGAAATCTAACATCAGTACGTAAAGGCATCCCCCAGTCAGCGTCTTTAAATGCAGTATACAGCTGTGTGTCTGGAAGCTGGGATGTCTGGCGACATTTGGCTCCAAATAACAGCTCAGAATGCATATCCTGCCAGGACAGGTAAGCAGAACTAATGCAGAGAACATACTGAAGCATTCAGAAGTACTTCATTTACTCTATACAAGCTGGCTTTTGAGCTTGTGCATAAAATAGCCTCCTGAGGCTTAGAAATAAAATACTATTTAACATTCTGTGCATGGAGCTGTACTTTGAATGAATCAGTGGTGGTGTCAATATGGGGAACCCTTTCAGTTTAGCACATACGAACTGAGTAACTCTGAACTCCTTTCACTATTCCCATTTCAGTAAAAGCACAGGATCCAAAGACATTACAGGAAGGGGTTTATAGTTGTTCTCTGGGAGTCAGTTCAATTCTGTCAAATCACTGACTGTGTCAGCAGATGTTTGCATCATCCAAGGTTAATCAGAGGGAATAAGGAATCAGCATCATCATAGGTCAGTGGAATTGCAGAGTCTATAAATAAAGGGATTAATGTGAAGTGCGATAAGCAGTAAAAAAGCTTTTGGTGTAAAATATGGACGTTGTCATTTCCCTTGAAGGTTGGTGCGTCACTGCTTCTGATTTCACCATGTACCTCACAAGCCAACACAGACCCACCCAATGAATTAGTTTTATCTGAAAAGAGAAATTATTTTTTTAATTGAAAGATTAAAAGCAAGGAACAGGGAAAAGAACCTGCAAAAGGGGAGGAAAATTATGCAGCAATTTGCGAACTATAAAGAGACAGCATGTTAGGAAAGAGACTGTATATATAGTTTCACATGCAAACTGCTGGCCAAATGTCAAGGAAGTGAAGGAGAGAGGCTGAGAAAGAGTTATATTGAAAATGTAATTCTAAAGACAGACCACTTGAGCCAAGGATTCAGTAACTAATGGAGAGGAGGTCTGATACACAAGTCAAATAATTGAGCCTTCAACAAGAAATATTTACAGGCTGAGATCACAGAGCTGATAAATTAAAGGCATCTGGGATGAAGAAAAAAGAGGTACTGTTGAAAACAGCACAGAATTTCGAGAACTGGATAAACTGAGGGTCTTAAAAAGTATTAGTGCTGGAGACAAGAGAGAGGACATAAAGGAATCTCTTTGGTGCTGGGGAAAAAGGTATATAAAACACAGACTTGTTAAAGAATACAGTCCTGCTTGAAAAGATTGGCAAAAAGGGGGAAAAACCAGAACACAACACTAGATGTTATTATCAAAGTGGAAATCACCCAGAAATAAAGAAGCTTGGCTATAGTACTTAGATAAAGGTGAACAAAACAATCAGCCTGCACAAGAGAAGACAAATTCTGTGCTGGACAGACAAAATAAACTTAAGGAAAAGAAGAAACTATAGCCCTGACTCTATGTTAACTATGGCTATCCAAGTTAAATGACATTGCAAAACTAAATGGCATAACCGTGCCCGCACCTGGAAGCAGTTACCCAGACATAATTTCATCAGTGTTGGATAAAGCTGAGGTTCCTTACATTGTGTTCACGTATTCCTGAATATTAGTTTTTTTCCCCAAAAGATGTCCATAACAAGCTATGGTGTTCACTATCAATCACCCCCAAAATCCGTTCCCACTGAACCACTGCCACCAGTTTTAGCTTATTTCACTATGTTGAGTCCATGCCATCTTTACAATTTGTCACTTTGAATCCTGGTTCTGTCCTTCCTTGTATCTTGCCCTCATCATCCTTAAAGCTTATAAACACATGGTTCCATCATCAGAACAAGTATTAAGAGCAGTTATTCTCATACAGGAGGTTTGAAAACACATATTATTTAGCAAAATAAAAATTATACATTTTTCCTGAAAACAGACTAAATATTTTGGTTTCCTTCAGACACTTTCTAAAAGCTCCCAGATCAAAGATCCTTTTTTCCCCAGTTTTTTTAATTCCATCTGCTTATGATACATGGCCACTTCCATATCTCCCATTTCCAAGGGAATTACTTCAAAACAGTTTAGCATTGCGATCTTTTCCATTTATGATGGCTGCTGATTGAGGCGGCATGCTACCAAGCAAGGATGTTTTGAACATTGTGGTTTGTCTGAACTATGATTTATCAAGAACCAAAGTAACTCAGTCTACAATTTTCTTTTGACACAACCCTACACGCAGATAGTTTATAGGGCAACAAAAATACACTTTCTCCTAAAGATAGCAAAAATGGTCAACTTAAAGTGAAAATAAGGTGGCTTACATCAAGATGGATTATGGTGCAATCAGAAAAAGCATACATATATAGATGAATTAAGTGAAAAAGTAAAAGTAAAACTTAAAGCACACATAAAATTCCTTAACACTTGCGTAGGGCATGCATCCTGATCAGTCATTTATCTTCCACGTTATGCTGGAATTTGAAATTCTATTATATAATACACTGAGAATAGCACTTATTTTGTTGCACACATATAAGCATAATATTAGGAAAGATTTTCTAGTTCTTCTAGCCCAATCCCATATTTTGCAGTTATTGCTCTATAGAATTCCCTTGATAATCTGAGTTGCAACTTGAAAGTAATCACTCCAAGTAGGAGATAACCTCATTGCTTTACAATGAAGTTACAATTTCTTTGCTTTTTTTTCTTTAATTTTTGAGATACATGCATTAGTAGCCACTTTGCTTGTTTCTTCTTGTGTTAATACAGTTCTTTAGCTTAAATACCTTTCTTTTATGTTGTATGCCCCATTCAGTTTTTGTCTAATCCACACAAATATATCCCCCCTTCTTTGCTGAGCTTCGCCAGACTGAACAAGCCAATTTCTTCTGCTCCATTCTTTTACAATCATCTCTCCATTCCCTTTATAGTTGTAATAAGTACATCGATACTGCTTTTTCACATGGCATGCCTTTTCCACAGGAGTTTTTCAAGTTGCACACAGCTTTTGCACAGCCTTGAACTAACAGAAGTATCTTATCCAGTAAACTCTAAATCACATTTTCATGGCTTACTCACACTCAATTTGTGCTGAACACACACATTTTTTTCATATTAGTTGCTTCTGACACTAAGCCTACAGCAGATATTCTTACTGCCAGTCTCTAAGAAAACAGCTTTATCTTAGCCAATCTTAACCCATTTCTTCTATATCAATCCTCAGTCATTTGAATTCGCTCCTCGTACTGACTGCTGGTTTAATCAAGATGTGTCTATTTTTAAATGCCAAGGTCATTAACAGAACTATGAAACAAGAATGTTTGCAAAACTCTTCCTTCAGGTTCACCATTTATAAACCCAAGCCAGACTGAGTACAAGCCAGCGTCCCACACTGTTAACCTCTGCCAGCATAAGATATTTCTTACCATTCCACTATTCCTCATCCTACGTGGTAGTTTCATGTGGTGCTGAATGCCAGATACATCACAAATACACCAGAGAAGGCCAATTTTGGCTCTTTTTCCCCCAGATTTCTGTCTACAGACAATAAGACATTTTAAATGAAATAAATTTGCTCACCACATATGTACTGATTTGCAATTGGCAAAGTTGTACCACTTCTTGGTTTTCCTGGTTCCCATGTTTCTTTCACAATTGCTGTGAAGTTTGCATCCTGCTGAGGTTAGACAATTTTGGTATAGTTCCTGGATCATATTATTACCCTCTCTTTCCCCATCTTTAGTGGAAGTAGCACAATTGAAGTAATCAGTTTAAATGAAATTACTGACCTGCATTCAGTCGTTATTCACAACATAATATTTTTACACATTGTATATCAATATTCTTTTTTTGCATATAACAATTATTGAGCCTTCCTAGGGGACTGCTCATTAGAAGGAATAGGCCAAATTTCCATTTTGACATGACTTGTATTTCTTACAGCTCAAGGTACTTTACTATTTAGAAAAACATGCTCTACCTGAAGGACCAAAGGTTAACTGTAAGCTACTGAATGCTTGTTAGCAACACTGTTTCTGTGTGTGCAGTCTTTCAAGGAGATAATATGTAAAGTGAGTGACCACCATTCTGAGTCTAAATCAGCTGCATCCTCTGAGCCATTTCAAAAACATGAAGACAAAGAAGTTATAGAAGGAAGATTTGCATAGAAGTTTTCCTCACAGCCAGTTTGCTGATGGATGACCTGTCTCACATGTATTAATCTGCTCAGGGAAAATTCACAACCATTACAGTTTTGTCTATTGAGCCACATCTCCTATTAAAATAAAGAAATAAAAGAATAAACATCTAAGCCCTCCTACTTCCTGCAGGTACACTACATCTTGCTATGGGAAACCTTAAATGAAGAGAGTTCCTGCTGAGACTGAATAGCTGCTTCCACAGCAGTAAAAGAAGGTGCTCGGTTTTATTCCTTTCTGGAAGTGTCATGCCCTTTGTCTGGCACTCTTTGGAACTCCCTCACTATTGTAGCATATTTGATGGTTATACCCATAAACAATATTACAGTCACCAATCTATCAGACTGCTGCTGATTTTTTAATTTAACAGTTCCTCTGAGCAATAACCAAGAAACACAACCAAATAAATCACAGATGACTCAAAATTAGTCAGAGGTAGCACTGGTTTAATCTTTTGAGAATGATGAAGCCAGTATGTATAAACTACTGTAATTCACAGCAAATTAAAACTGAACTCTCACAAGCAAGTAAGCTTAAAAATCCTTTAGAGATAATTTGAAATGTCTTGAAATTAATTAAAGTTAATTGCTTTTCCTGGCCCATCTTAAAAAGGGGAATGTGAAGGGTCATAATTAAAAATAGATTAGAATTAATAAGAATGTTTTCTCTGATGCTCTCCAAGAGAATGTGAAGAGAAGGTTTTGCAAAGGTTTTTTTATAAGAAACAGCTTTATAGTTGTGAATGGAAACACACATTCAAAATTCCCCCTGCATTGATCTGTAAAACAACATTAACATTTTAATCATAGAATCACAGACTGGTTTGGGCTGAAAAGGACCTTAAAGTCATCCTCCAGTTCCAATCCCCTGCCACAGCCAGGGACAACTTCCACTAGACCAGGTTGCTGCACACCCCGTCCAACCTGGCCTTTAATACAACTGCATTTAGAAATTCCTGAAAAATGTTTCTTCCAATTCCCATTTTCCAGAAAGTTTTCCAAAACATAACATACCCAAAATAAAAGTTTGGAAATTAGACAGGTCTAAAATGATATGCCATTAACTCTGGGATATCCTTTTCAGATTTGGATTGTTACAGACAGCAAAGTGTGTGAATTACGCATATGTTTGAATATTAGGAAATGTTACAAAGACATTGAAATGAGAAAACTCCTATTATTAGAATCTGTAGATTGCCCATATAAGCACGTAGAAACATAAGCATATTGCCCATAGCACATGTAATAACATCATAGTATATTTGGTTTGAGACATAAGAAATAAACAGCACTTTTGATAATACCTATCTTCTCCAACAAACAGCTATTTCCTTTTCCTCAAATTTTGATACACACAACATGGACAAATTAAAGTCAGCTCATTGTTCTGAGAGGTAACCACCAAATTCTATTGGAAAGCTACTGATTTCACAGTTTAGCACAGGCTTCCCTACAGTTAACATGGGCGCAATTCAGGACTACAAAACCAGTAAAAAACAGAAAAAGATATTTTTGATTCAGACATACCAATGAAAAATGTTTCTATAAGCACACCAAAAATGGTGACATTTAAATCTGATTTTAAATCCAAGAAAAACAATATATATATCCTGAGTTACCACAAGATAATGTGGGAAGCTGTCACTTGGTGGCTACAAAACTCAAAGCACATCCATGGTAACAGCTCTGGCACGTGATTCAACTTGGATTAGTTCATGTAGATTGCCATCATCTTACCTTATAGGGTTTCCACAAAACACAGAGTTGTGGTTCCCATCACTGCAGACTATGAGCACTTGAGAGGCACATACAACAGATTACAGGATCCTCCCTTGGGTAAGGGAGAGAAAACAGCAAAAAAACCCAACCCCACAACACCCTACCTTAATCTTTAAACTGAAAATATTCTTGCTGACTAAAAATACTATGAAGTGAACAAAGTAGAGTAAGTTATAAAAGTTCATAGTTTTGTTACGTGAGGGCTCAGCCCAACAATTTGCTAAAAGACTGTAGAGTACATTTGGTGAAAGGCTTCTGACACCAGCAGTACCTTTGTAATTGAGGCTTTATGGAGGAGGTGGACTCATTAAGCTTAACATTATCAGCTTAGAAGACAACTAAACCTGGGTCTGTTAAGGATGTATTTAAGAAAACTAAATTAGGAAATATATATGTTTAAGGGGAAAGATACGATTAACTCTGACCTGTTCTCCATCATGATGATTTTTTTTCATTTTGAAAGATAAATGTTTAGAACCGATCATGTGTATGCTCAGTGTAACTCTCAAAACAGTGACATGGTCATTTGCATTAATTTCATTACCCTTTGGCCTTTTAACTGCTTTTATAGGCAGCTTTTCCTGCCCTTTCCCTGGATGTTCTGACAGCAAAGATTCTTAAAAGGCCAATGGAAGGAATAAGAAAGTGGGAGGATATTTTATACTTTATTATATAAACATTTTGAAACTGAGAAACTGAAAAATTACACTATGCAGTATATGTGTATAATTCCTTATAACTCTGTATGATTCAGCTATGTTTAGGAAAAATAAGGCTATCTAATTTTAGTCACTCTTAACAGACCAGCTGCTATAATTTTTATTTACTGAAAATACTAATTTTTTATTTAACCTCTAAGTAGTTCAGAAAAAGCAGATTGTAAAGACTAGTCACTAAAAGCTAAAGATGTTTTGTAGTAAGAAACATATGATAAATAAGGCAAGTAGCAATTCATTTGAGGCTTTGGCCTCTGTTAGCCTGTGCTAGAAGGTCTGTTTGACCTACTATTTAACTAATACAGATAGACAATTGCTGAATCACATCTACACATCTAAAATAATAACCTAAAAAGTGCTATGTGGTACTCCAAGCAATCATTTTTAATAACTGAAGCTGATTAGGGACCTGCAAAGATACAGTTACAAGTTGTAACATGCCCTAAGGGGATATTAATTTCTCATCAATACACAAAAAGTACTGGCATGGAAAAATATTTAAGGAAGATAGTTAGCTAAATTAATAACTCCGATATTTAAATTAAATATCTAGATATTGAGATTACCTGTGTGTGTCTGTTATCTCCTACATTGAGATGGGGTGGTTCCTGCACGTTCTTCAAAGGGGTTGAAAGCAATTTGTATTCAATACATCAATGTTCCACTTTAATCTGTGTAAGATTAAGAAAAATGTCACACCTAGTTAGAGACATAATGAATGAACAGCTGCGTAATAAAGCATGTATATTATGGGAAATGAGCTACATGGGTCATGGAAAAAACTTTTTTGTCCACAAGGAGTCACGTTTGCAATGGCAGTATTTATTCCCTGAAGTAAACTAAACCTGTTCAGATGCACATCTCAGGCAGTCAGCAGCCTGGCTTGGTCCTACTGAAGTATAAATTTCTACAAGATTCTTTGTAAAGTTCAGAATAGTGGGAATACAGCACACTGTATGATGGTTTAATATCTGCAATAGCTAAAATGTACGGATACAGAAAAACTTAAACTCTTAGTGAAAATGCACTGCTGCAATACATTGTTGGGTAAATGCAATGTGACTATAAAGAAACAATTATTTTCTCATATTTCATTGGTCATAAATATGCTATTTGGCTAAAGACAATTTTTACAATGTCACTACAAAATGGGATTTTTACCATTTTACTCAGATAACGTTATTAATGACAGAGGCTATTAATAAAATAAGTGAGCTGAGTCAGAATTACAGTCAGAAATTACCAGTTGTGCATTTTCCATTTGTGACATTGGAGCTGTTTGATTCAACCCAAATATTATTCATGGCATGAACTCAAAAATTTCATATTTTAACACTTCAGAGCAGAAGTGTAGCTCGGAAACAATTCACTTATCACTTTGGTGACCCTTGCTTAAGGCATATAGATATATAAATACAAGCGTACACATATGCACATACATACACATGTGCATACGTATATTTTTATATATATAGCTTTTGACTAGAAAAAGGAGGCAGTTATGAAAAAATATACTAAGTCTTCAGCTAAATTCCTGTATTATTCCCTTTATTTTGTGCCAACACACTTCTTTCTTCTCTCCAGGTATGGTCTTTCACTTATGTCTGCTTATGCCTTTTTATTTTTGCATATTATAGCTACAGTATCTAAAACTTCTTAAAGCACATAGGCCTAATGATGGCAGTAAGATATTTCTATTCCATATTTTTAGTCAATTTTTAAGCCTGGAGATCACAATTTGATATACTCTGGGTTTTATCAGGATTAATATAGCTGCACTGAATTCCATTCTCATTTGAGAGTGGTGATTACATGAATTACAACAAAATAGGTGTTTATAAAGTAAACTGACTTATTTCTTTTTCTGCAGTAAGTTGATACTCTAAGCCAAGCTGACATGAAATTCACATGTATGTGTTTTATAGATAACAAAGCAGCAAGGCAATATTCACAGATGCACATATACGGAGCTTTTGGGTTTAGTCCTTGAGCATCATTATTTGTACCTGGGTTGGATGCAGTTTTTCTGTGGCTCTCATGAAGCTACAATCTTGAAGTGGCAGTTACTGTGCTATGGAATGGTGAAGGAGGCCAGTGGGGTTCCTTAATGCTTTGCTGCCATCATGTGGCTGGTGAGATCAATAAAATGATGGGGAGGAAGATCAGCTGTCAAAATAACAGGCCTGGACAGCCTATCTGGAAGCCAGAGACTGGATCCCAAATGATTTTAACAACTTACTAATAAGCTGGCTGACCGGACATCAAAACTCAGCTGCTTTTCAGAACTGTGACATTTAGTCACTGCCATTTGCTGAAAATATCCACAACAAATGCTATGGCTCACTTCTCTCTTCCAGGTTCTCTAAGACACCAGTGTTTAAACTGTGCCTGCTCCACATCTATTATCCCTTCAACTAGCAAAAGCATCAGACTTGCATTCAGTACCTTGCTGAGTAAAACCCTGCAGAAAAAGTCCTACAGTAGCAGAACAGTAGCCTGCAGTAGTAATTACTATGATCAAAACCAGCTGTTCCCAGCAATACCAGGTTTTGGAGTTATAGCAGCATTTATCCTGATGAACCTAGGGTCAATGAAAAATTTATAAAGGAAAACAAACTATAGCCCTGAGCCTTTCTCTGCATTACTAACACAAACCGTGGTCTGCTACATAATATAGACGTGAATGAACCCCACCTAATTTTCAGTGTCTATAACTACTCTGGTCAGAATTGCCTCTGTGAGAATTCATGATCACATGACTTATCTTAAAAAAAAGGAAAAAAAAAAACAATCTAAATATCTTAAGTGTGTTTTAATTGAAATTCATTTCTTTGGCAGTACCTGGTGACAAATGAGTCCATAGAAAGTTTGAAGAAGATGTCCAAAACCCAGAAGATACTCCATGTACTTTGATGTTGATAGAAGAAAAACTATCTGCAGAAGGTATGAGAAAACTATAGACTGTTTGGAAAGAGTTTGGCTGTTAACTGCAGCTACAATACTAGTCATTTTCTGAAGAAAGATCTAGTCTTGTAGTTGGAATCATTTTCTAAATCTGTTATGTAGCTTGTGGTATGTGACATAGCGTGCTCAGTACTCGTTTCGCAATCCACAAGGCCATTAGCAAGGGGTGATTGCATTTTACCCTCCCGCATCCTTGGATGTTCATCCATGAGGATACAGATATGGGTGAGGAATTCGTATGCCAAACTCTGGAAAATATTACTTGGCTTCCCTGACAGATTATTTTGGCAGTCCTACTGGCAGGTTTTTGGTTGCTACTGGGTCTGCTCTTTGCTGGGGCTTGTGTTAGAGATAACTTTGTTCTTGAACAGCATTTTGGTCTTAACATGGAAGCATTTCACTAGATTCATGTGGTTTAAGTATTCAGTCATTGTGTGCCTTTTCACTAGATATGAATTAGAGATATACCATCAAATTGAATATTTTGCAAGATCTCAGTTTCATAAAAATAGCAAACTTTACAATCTTCAGTATTTCCTCCCTCTTTACCACAGATGGAAACTAAGTTGGAAACATTTAATCTGGTACACAAACATGTTTTTATTAGGAACAAAACCACTGCAATTTGTTCATGGCTTCTTCTCAAAAAATACTCTGATGTAAACCTATTCCATGTTATACATCCATATGTTGGCTTAGTTATAAAGCCAACAGCTATTAATGTCTTTATGTAAAAAAATAAAGCTTTCGAAAGTATCCAAACTTCTACTGCCTCCCTCAAAAGGTTTTAAAAGGCCAAAACCCTGCAAAGTAACTACGTGATCTTTAAGGTTCCTTCCAGCCCAAGCCATTCTGTGATTCTGATTCTACGTGTTAATCATATTAAGGGTAATCCAGACAACCTAGTGAAGAGTGGATTTTCCAGGAAGGCACATGGAACAAATCTGTGTTTCTAGATATATATGTGTGTATATATAGTGTATATGTGTGCTCTGTGTGTGTGTACCTTCTGAGAACACTGCTTCAGCCTTACTACAGGACCTGAGCACATGAAGCACCAGGTGCTTTGCCTCTCTTGGGCTGTTAGATCTGACAGGATGTATTTTTCACTAACAAAAATAGTTTGTGATATATAGTTAGGGGTGAGAAATGTGTATTGGTGCTCCAGTGATACCCACTCAAAACCAAATGTGAAGCTGCACCTATCTGTCTATAGAGGGTCTCATACACTTGGTCATCCGGGTTAGGTGGCCTGTAGCAGATGCCTTTAATCTGACCCTTATGCTCTCAGTCAGCTCCTCATCCATCCTCAGGCAGAGCTCTGCACACTTCAGCTGGTCACTGAGGGTGACAACCCCTCGTCATTATCTCCAGTTTGTTTTTCTGTCCACAACTGTAATTACATGATTAATTCTCAACCCTTTGAGAATAATCCAACCAACCTTTTTTGTCTTCAAATGAAAAAATGCTTTAAACTCCAAAATAAACTCCAAAATAAAAATTCTTTAAATTATAACATTAAGGAAATATAATTTAATGTTAATAAATATAATTTATATTAATAATTTAATAATAATTAATTAATTTAATATTCGGGAATTATAATTTAAATTATAATATTAAGGAAATATTCTGGTTTCAGATTTATCTCCTTCCATTAGTTTCTATCCTGAGAAAATGTCATCACTTGGTACGGACCAGAGTTTGTTTTGAAAGAATGTAATATTAAACTTTAATTGCTAAAATGGTTCTGAATTTCCTGTATTAATCACTAATCTAATTCTTTTGTCATAATCATCTCAAAATGTGATCTAAGAAATTAAAATCAAATTCAATTTGAGGTATCTGTTTATAGCTATAAAAGCTAATTGTTCTGTCAGCCCTTGCCTAATTGGATAGAAATTTTTCCTAAAGTAATAAAGCAGAAAAATCAGGAATGTTACCCATTAGATGTTAATAGTCTGAAAATCCAGAGAGTGAACATTATTCTGAGTAACAAATAGAAAATATCAATTTAGACATAGAAGCTGATTCGTATTTCTGAATGCCAACGCAATCATTTTCATGCAACTCCTCTCAAGATGTTATTACTATACCGACAGAAGTTACTACCATAACTTACAACTTCTGATTGAGTTGAGTTATATCTTTTTAGAAGCACATTAACTTTGGGGGGTTTTACCCAGTAATAAAAAAATTCACTGCTTCCTCAGTGAAGTTATTTCAGTTGCTGGTTACTTGACTGAGAGAAGCAGCACACTGTTTCTCATCTCTTCCGTCAACTTTCAGCTTCTAACCAAGCTATCAGTATGCTTTCATTCACTGACACAGAAGTTTTTGTTTAATGGAGATGCTTTTAGTCTATGACAAGGGCAGCTCTTAAAATTCTTTTTTTCCTTAGTCTAACACCACGGAGCTTATACTTTTAGACCCTGAATATTTGTTGTAAATCTTCAACACTTTTCCATTTGTCATCCAGGTTTTATATTGGACAATTAAACCAAATACCAATACAGCAAAATTTAATTAGGCTTACCTGTTGATTTAAGACTGTATCAAATATGATGTCAGACACTAAGAGTAAATATGAAAATAATGTTTCCAGTTGCACAGATTAGGAAAACTGACTAATAGTCAGTGTAGAAGACTAAATAGTCTTCTTTAATCTTTCCAAGGGTCTTCAAGATCCTTGCCATCATCCCAGTCTATTCCTTCTGTATTGCACTTAGACCAACAGCCATGATAGCCATTCTTCTAAAGTAACATGCAGTACAACCACTTGCATTGGTAGCCCTGAAAAAGATGAAGCAAAAAGCTATTACTCAGAGTACTAATGCCATACTCAGTTTATTTTTAGTCTTAATACAGTGCTTTCAGGGAAACAATAAAGATAGAAGTAGCAAGACGAATGCGTGTTTCAGATTTCTCATTGTAGGATGGATAAAGAGACAGCACCAGCAACTCCAAAGAACAGAAGCGCAAGAAATACCATGTAACAAAGGGAAATTCCAGTTCAATCTAAGAGAAACAGAGAAGAAAAGGTGAAAAATAATATACTAATATTATTTACTGGCTAGTAAAACAGCCAAAAATCATTTTATTTGAAAATTATATATAATGCATTTTATTTTATCCCTATTATATACAGTACACAGGTATAACTTGTGTCTTATAACTGGTTGTCTTATGAGTGGTCCCTACTCCCTTAGTAGGAGTTAGGCCAAATACTCGAGGAGAGTATAAGCTAGAAATATAGAAGTCCAGGTCTCTGGTTAGCTTAAACATGCAGGTCTTCCTTCTAGCACGTTAGAAAATAGAAGTTAGAAAATAGAAGGGAGCTCAGTATAAATAAATAATGATGAGAAAGTTTTATCAGATAACTAGCAAAAAAGTAAAATGCAACTACCCCTCTTCTGCTACAGAAAGGCCACTGAAGATCAGACTGAGCTGTGACCCTAACTTACCCTACAGAACTGTATCTTAATAGACCAGAAATGCATTTGTGCAACCCCAGCACTTATAGCACAGGTCTATGCCTTCTTTGCTGTCTGCCTCTTTTTGGCTTGCAGATGCACTACCCAATGAAACAAACAAACAAACAAAAACCCAAACAAACCCCCAAACCAAGCCAAACTAAACCAAAAAACACAAAAGAAGAAAGCCTCATCAAAACCTCTCCTTTAGCAGGAAAACGTGCACTATCATTTTTGAAAATACTACCCTAGAGAATGGAAGTGACCAAACGTGTGTTTGGAGTCCTGGTGTAAAGAAATGTTTTCCTCTTCTAGCTTGTTTTACAGCCTTCAATCTTTCAACACTGTAGTTAATGCCTTTTCACAATGTACAGAGAAAATAGCAAGTTAAGTACTAGCCTGCCTCATAGCTTTTATTTTTGTGACCTGAAATATTACTTTCTACACAATACTCAGACCCTATTTTCAACTTACTTTTAATTCAGTTTTTGTAATTCAGGTAAATTATTTCAGATTAAAGTACTTAAAGCATTGATTCAAACAGCAATAAAAGTACTTTTCCCAGTATTGGCTGTTTAGTTGGGCTTCAGCATTTGATGGCGTTTCTTCTGTAGAAAGCAATTTAGGGCTTGTTATCCATAAAGAAACATCTCAAAGATCCAATATTTCTTTGATGCTGCTGGCCCACAACATATTAAAACCTGTGGGCTTCCTGAATATTGCTGGTTTCCATTTTTATGCCCCAGTATTTAGTTAAAATACAGCATCCACCCAGAAAACCTACACCAGCTTTGCTGATTTCATCTCTGTGCTTATGGAAGCAATTAAAAATAAAAATTAATTGCATATGGTCTGCCTTTAGAATTTATGTTAAGCTGAACTTCCCACTGTCATTTGCTGATAGGGCAGAACTAATTTAATGCTGTTCTACTAAGTTATTATAATGAAAAACAGACCACAAAAAAATATCAAATTGAGAATTACATGAGTTCTACATGAAAATAAAGCTCACTTTGCAGATCTCTGTGCAAGTAAGGTCTACCTGAAATCCTGCAGATGGTGTGGAAAACTTGAGTTTGTACTTTGGGCCATATAACTAAGAACCTCATCTGCCCAACCTAGATTCCTCGCCATGAAAGCCATACCCTACTATCTAAAAGCATACGTATTAAAAATTACTTACATATTCTTTTGTGCATTAACTTGACATCTTCAAGCTTCCATGGAAACACAATGTATCATAGAGCAAAGAAAGAAGGAAAGATCTGAATAAAGAAAACCTTTTCTGGAATGACTTTAGTATTTTAGACAGTCACAGTGAAGCCACAACTTATGCTTTGGTCAGAAACTCATTCTGCAGATGAGCAATTAAGATATTAAACCTTTCCCAAAGAAGGGGGGAGTGGGTTGGTTGGTTTTATATTTATTTGGGTTGGGGGTGGGTTTGGTTATTTTCGGGGGGTTATTTTAAGTAGAAAGGATGAGTTTTGGAAGAGCTAACTGTAAAGCATTTAGGAGTGTAAAATACTTTTGTTGTGCTTAGGCTATTCTATTCTGGAGACGGCAATTTGAAGAACGCACATGTCCAAACTTTCGGTTTTTCTCCAATCAAGTAGATCCATTTACTTCAAAGATGTATTTGTGTGAATAAAGGTCATAGAATTAAGCTCTGACATCTTCAATATACAAGTGTGTTTTCACTGGAAAATCAAATCCTAGGAAATTTGGAAAAGATGCCTATATGCTATTGACACTAAGTTACTATTCTTTCTGTACCTCAAAACTTCTAATCTTTCCTCAGATCCTGCAACATGATGTAAGATACCCACCAATGGGAAAGCTGCCCCTATGTTAATTTTCACGATACCTGAAGTTCTTAGTGATTGTTCCTAATTCACAAAGTCCAAACACTGACAGATTATGATTTTTAAAAAGCTTAGAAGGTCAAGTGTGTAAACAGACTACATTAAATTGAAATGTTTCTTTTTCCTACCATTCCTACCATTCTTTAGTGCATTAGACAGTAACTACAGTTTGCGTAAGTCACTATCCTCACATGCATTCAAAAGCTTTTCTGAAATCTTAGGGTACACAAGTTTTGCAGTACTGTATATAGAAAAACATATGCATAGGATACATGTCAGCTATCTGTTAAGAATGGTATAAAGTGCACACATAGGATGTTATAACATAGTGTAAGGATGATAATAAAGATGTCCTGTTAATTGACAGGACAGTTCACTGACAATATCCAGCTTATTTGAACTATTGTCACACCCCCACAATCTTAAAAGAAATATTCATGTTATTCCCTTAAATCTTTCACAGAAAGAAATGCTTACAATATCAAGGCCCAAGCTAGTGTCACGTCAGTTTGCTTACACTAACTCTCAAGTTCATCTGTGTTTCACATTCAAGAATCAGGGCTGCCTGTAACATAGGTAGTAAAAGTCAGATCTAAGAACTCAGATGTAATGATTCACATCGATCTATACAACTGACTCTTCCATTTTTTTCAGATATATATTTCATTCTATCTTTTACTTCAACTATAGAGGCATGGATAATTCCTGGATTTAAAGGCTGGGGCTGTCCAAGCTGCATAATCTTGTTTTCCCCTCATGTTCTTTGAGGATAATTTCAAGGTATAAAAGGGCTACCATGCCTGAAGTTCCACTCCTTTTTTTTTAATGCACATTGTTGAAATACTACTTTTGGTTTTCTTATTATAAATATCCACAAGTGAAATAGATCAATTAAGCAACCAGGTGACTTTGAGGGCTGAGATTCCCAAAGCTCTTACTGCAAATATTTTGGGATAGGTGAGACAATTCCGTAAAAACAACCATGGGCCTTCATGCTGTTTGCATGCAATAAGTATTACATTCTTTACATTACATTACTCTGTAAGCAATGTAGTAGTCTATGCAATTTAAGCTATCACAGTCTTGATCTCATCTAAGTTTGGCTTAAAACTGAGTAGCAAGATGTTTTATTCCTATTATCACCTTTTTCCTTAGCACTACTGTCAGCACAGAACTTAAATAATTCAACATGACAAATGTTTCTGTGGAAACCACAGGACATGCAAGTGCAGACCAAAAGCAGTAACTAGTTCAGCAGTTACCTCAAATCTAAAGACAAAATCTGAGCTCACCTTTTATAAACATCATGCACATATGACAAAGAGTTTTAGATTTTTTTGGGGGGGGTTGTATTCTCTGTATCTTCCTTAAAATTAAAGAGTTTTTGCTCAGACTGTCTGACAAGATCGTTCACAGAGAGAAATCACGGACAAAATAACTGCAAAACAAATACTAGAGATTCCTGATTAAAAAATTATTAAAACCTGATTAATTTGATTATATATAGTACATAATGTATTTAACAATAAGGCCTGTTTGTAGATCTAAAGTAATCTACAGTATTTGCCTATCTGTAGATCTAGAAGATTACTTAAATTTTTCTTTCAAATGCTAAAATGATCAGCATTAGCTCTACTAAAAACTGGGACCATTCAGCAGCAGCAGAAATTAGTATAAATTCATAGAATCGCAGAATCGGCCAGGTTGGAAAAGACCTTCAAGTTCATCAAGTCCAACCGCTCCCCAGCGCTGCCAAGGAGTGCTTCTTTTGCACTGGTATCCAGAATTGGTTTTGAATGCAGTTCTTCTGATTTCCAATTAGTCAAATCTGACTGCTCTTTGATAATGTCTTAATTGACTTCTCAAGCAATGGTTCTGACTTGAAAAGTAAGATGGGGTTGAACTACAGGCACCCATATATGGTGGACAAAAATACAGAGTTAAGTTGGCAGGAAAAATGGAAGAAACACTAAGTTAGATTTTAATGTTAGAGTAATAACTGTGAACGCTGACATTTCATTATGATACTATTCAAAAGTAGCACTGCATCATTTTATAACAATTGTTAAAGTAGATATATCCTGGTACTTGAACTTCTTTTTATGTCCTTCACACTGTGACATTATAACATGCTGTGAACATACTGTACACTAATATTGTCCTTAAATAAGGCTGGGTGTCTAACACAAATGGAAACGAATTGTTATCTGATTGCAAAGATGATCTCAACAGTGGATATGTTTCCTGCTATTAGCTCACTTGGAATGTTCTTGGCTGAGAGTCAGGGTCATTCTAATCCTGGTAAAGCTAAAATAATAAATTTAAGAATGCCTATTGTCTTGCCTGCTTTTATAAAGTGAGAACCCAATCTTTTCTGAATGCTCTGAATTATGCTAACTCTAAGTTTAATTGAGTGCAATGCTACTTGTGTACATTGTAATTAGAGGCAGACTTGCTAGGGCACTGCAGTTGGACACCAGAGACCTGAGGCTCTGCTAACATTTCTTGAGAGCAGGCTTTGACTCACAATGATCTGGTTTAAGAGTGCTTACGTACAGGACAATCTTGATTTCATTGGAGGACTTTAAATGCTTCTGAAACATCATGAAAGATGTAAGAAATAATGGTTTCCATCATTTGGTGGCATTTTTCATGCTGCTCTGAATCAGTATTAATAAAAAATAACTAGCACACATATGGGAACATACTCTCTCTGACATCATTGTCATGGAAAAGGAGCACCAAGGGAGAAAACATTTATGTAAAGTCATGGACCCTTCTTTTCCCTTCCCTCCCCACTTTTTCCTCGAATTCTATATAGAAACAAGCCAACATCCTTAAACACATTTAACATTGCTAAACATGTTGCTCAGTTTGTCCAGGAAGTCTCCTGTTCCTCACCCTTCCCATTTTCTTTTCGAAGATTTACTTTTGCTGGGAAAGCTGCTGACTAATCACAGCACATTTGAAGGGAAAAGTGAAATAGTTTACAGGCTAAAGACGATCTTGAAGAGCATATCACCTTTCCTTAGTGTGTCATAATTCTGTCAACCACAGCAGGTCTGGAGAAAATAAGTATTCCTTTATTCTCTGTAGAGAGACAGCAGCCCGTCTGCAGGTACTGAAAAGTACAAGGTTGTGAATCTCCAAGCGGCACCACTAAAAGCTAAAAAAAGCCCTTGCTTTATTATTACACCAGTTCCTGTCCTATTTTGATCACATGGCTGAGGAAATCTTGAAGGAAAATAAAGGCTACCCCTTCCCTACTTCTCTCTAAAAAGCACCATTTAATTTGGTAGACAGGAACTACATTTGTTTAATTTCTTTAGCATTCCTTCCACTGAAAAATAAAATGGAAGGTGTTCAGGTTACTGTTGTTACAACAAACAGATCTATAGGAGGTTTATGTGGTTTCTTTACATTTACACAGAAGATGTAAATTTAGCCCAGAGCTAGCTCTTTAATAACTCTGCTGCAGAAATGATGTCCTGCTAGCTAGATTCAGTTTCAGTTTCTAAGGGGTTTTTTAATTCTAAAGATAAGAAACTACAAGGGGATAAATGAAAAGCTCTATCAGATCAATTGACATCAGTTCACAATTCACCAGTGGAAAAATCTAAGGTGTATAGTTTTAGAATTGTCTACCAGGATATGACTTTCTTCTGAAACAGTATACAGGCTGAGTCTCTGCAATCACTTGGGAAATACCATGGGAGCAGAGGGGAAGGTGCTGTCTGAATGTTCTCTATGACCACAGTTAGCTAGGCTTCTGTCTAACCTGTCCTAAACTGTACTTGCCTTATTATGCACTTGGAGTACCCCGATTCTCTGGTACTTCTTTAAACCTTTCATTACATTCTCATCATTTGTATGGAAGAAGAGAGACAGAATGTGCTAGGTTTTACCACATGATAACACAGGCAGCAAAAGAGAACCAGTAATAAACTTTCTCACATTTGTTCCAAAAGGCCAGTTAAGTATGTTAAAGATGCCCACGGATTTCCACAAGTTTTCCCAGTGTTACCATAGAGTAGAATGCCTGCAGAGGAAAATGGACTGAAATCACAGTGAGGAATAAATATTTTCCTTTCCTTATGCTGCAGTGTTTTTAATCTTCAAATGCTGAATGAGAAGCACTGTTGTGGTAATAGTGGTCTACAGAGATACATATTGTCCCAATTGACAGGACAAGAGGAAATGGCCTCAAGCTTCGCCAGGGGACATTTAGACTGGAGATGAGGAACAATTCCTTCCCCAGAGGGTGCTCAGGCATTGGAACAGGCTGCCCAGGCAGTGCTGGGGTCACCGTCCCTGCAAGTGTTCACAAACTGTGTAGACGAGGCCCTCTGACATGGGTTTGTGGTGGCCTTGGCAGTGCTGGGGTAATGGTTGGACTTGATCTGAAAGGTCTTTTCCAGCCCAGTTGATTTTATGATTCTATGGCAAGGTGCCTTGGGAAGGCTAATTTTTAGTTAACAAACCAACAGATTTGGTGAAAAGATCTCTTGGGCAAGAGATCAAGAACACAAACTTTTCTTCAAATCATGTAGGCATCGATTTAACATTGTTACCCCTGCCTCCCTAAACATTTCCCAGTTGTTCTCTCCTGTTGCCTCCAGTATAAATAGAAAAATGAAATAGATTACTATTTTTGTCAAAGTATCCGATGGCCAAATTAATACAATTTATTTGCCTGATATTAATTAATTACATATGCTTTACAGGAAATATGGGAAACTGTCACTAAACATGGTAGATTCTCACATGACTTAGCTATTTATGACTGCATACACATCCATACAGTTTTAAAACCATAGTCCCAGCTGGGTAGTTCATCTTAACTTGGAAAAAAGTTAATTGTCCACGCATTTAAGCTTCTCTCTTACCAGGATTAAGACTAGATACATGGATGAAAATAATGTCACAGATGATGACTTTTTTCAGTAAGATACAGAGAAGATTAAAAGCAAACCTTAGTGATGATAATATTTATGTTACAGAGAGATTAGCAAGTAACAGTTACCCATATCTGAATGCTTTAATTTTGCCTTTAACAACATGGTTTAAGAAAGCTTTTCAGTACCTTCTCTCTTTGTTTCTTCAGCCTTTCTAACTCCTCAGGAACATGATGCATAGGTCTATAGTCAGCATCAAACAGAACACCAAAAAAAAAAAAAAAAAAAGAGCCTTTTAAAATGGCAAACTGATTTTTAATGTAGTAAATAACAGGTATGCCTAAAGCAACCTAAGTGTTGCAGCAATGCTAAAATCAGTGGGCTTTCTGCAAAGGTACTACCAAAAGTTCTGTTTCACTTTTTTCCAGCTAATAAAGTGCAGAGAGCTGGAGTAATTTTCTTTCATAGTCCCTTTATAGCTCCTTTGTGTTCCCTTATACTCAGTGTAAAGAAGTATGTCAAGCATGCAGCTCCTCTTCTTCCAAACTAAGTCATCTAAAATAGCTCAAGCGCCTATTCTCTCCTATTTGCCTCCTTCAGCATTAGAACAGTCTAATATGGCTAACATAAATACAGGTCTATATCATCTCAGTGAATTCAAATGAGATGAATCCAACCTGAGCAGTATTACTGAAATAAACTGGGTTTCATTCTAAAGTAAGACAATAGTTTATATCATCATAGCATCACACACTAAACCATTCCTTTGATACCTACAATGCTATCTGGGACCTAAAAGTCATTCAATCTATTTAGCAGTCATTTTGTATCTGCTCCCACTAAAACACTGCCAATAACATATCAGACAAGAACACATATTATCCATAATGAAAATACCATCTTCTCATCTATCCTCTGAGCTACCCAAGCATCTAATACAAAATTAAATACATAAATCATAATTAGCACTGTGAGAACAATTCATTTTCCATTTCACTGATCAACAGAAAATAAACAGTGTTGTTCTCTCTCCTGAGAAACAGCCAAGTGGGGAAATGAGCTATTCCTTTGAAAGGGCTTCAGCTAATTGTTCCCTCAATCTCATCAACATAGAGCAAAAGAGATTACAGGAAGAACTATACCTCTGCCAGCGTACTTTAAAGCTAGTCTTCACACAGAGTAATGTGTAAAATACAAAGCAATCTTCTGAGTACAGGAAATCTGCCTGTCTCTAACTGACAACTACACAGTGTACTTGCAACTGGAAAAGACTCTTTGAGTTAGTACACCATTATGGTATGCTACATTTTTACAATAAAATAAAGCCACAGTTCTAAAAGTAGTGCTCAAGTAAGTGTTATGATGGCTTACCCAGATAAAGAATTTGGTTTGATAAGAGCAGCCAGTCACACAACTGAAAATGTACAGTTCTTTCACTGAGATAGAAAATGCAATAAATAAAAATAAATCCATCATGGAAAATAGGCTCCCTTTTGAAATGACAGGCAGTTTGGCCCATTGTGTTTAAACCATGCAAGGGTGCTTTTCTCTAGTAAACTTATTTTAGTATAAGTATGGCATATGAGTACATTAGAGGCATATGGAAAGATTTTGTTCAGTCTTAATCATTGGAACCTACCTTCAAATAATGTACTCTAATTCACTGGCCTCGAGGTGCCTTGTTTTCTGTTTTGGGACAGCTGAAGTCCAGAAAGGTTAAGCCACTGAGAGCTGCTCTGTTACCAAAGCACACAGTTGCTATTGCTGCATTGCTTGTTACACTGGACTGTTCTCATTTTCCAAGTGGAGACTAGTGGCTTCCCTTAGGCTCTCATGCCCCCACATGTTGCACTCTAGAATGTCAGTTCTTCGTACTTTCTCACTCTTGTAAAAGCCTCAATACACTTGTACCACTGTAAGTAGTTACCTTCTCAGCTAGGAAAAAAGATACATTCAAGTCACAGCACGTTGGTTTTTACAAGGACAGAAAACATGTCAGCAGTTATTCACCCAATTCCAACTGCATCCTTCAATCTTAATATTAAAAGTAACTTTTTAGTTCCTATTGTACCACTTCTAAAAAATTCAAGTGTTGGTAGGAGTAGCAGTCAGGTCCAGTTAGGAAACCTGATACATTATTAAAATCATAAAATGGTTTGGGTTGGAAAGGACCTTTAAGCTCACCCAGTTCCAACCCCCTGCCACGTGCAGGAACACCTTCTACGAGAGCAGTTTTCTCCAAGCCCTGTCCAAGTCCTGTTCAAGACCTGATTTTTCAGTATCCTAATGACAATCCTAAAAAAAAGAAGACATGCCAGTGAAGGTCAGGAGGCAACATAGAATCATTCAGGTTGGAAAAGATCTGTAAGGTCATCAAGTCCAGTTCTTAGCCTAACACTGCCAAGTCCACCACTAAACTAAACCATGTCACCAACTGCCACATCTGTTTACTCTAACTATGAATTTAGAAAAGAGAATTACAGATTTGAAGGTTGACAGCATTTCTTATGCCAGTCTGAAAAATACCTCGATATGTGCCTGAAGATAAGATGGGCTTCCTCAAGCATCTATATTTTTGCAAGATGTATATTTTTTCTCATTTGGCAGTAGATTTGCACTGTAAGAAAGAGTAAAAAGGAAAGATATGTTTAACAAATAGGGTAAAATGTTCTTAAAACCATAATAACTGGCAACTGGATTTAGGATAATTACTGAAAACTAATCCTGACTTAGAAAACAAATTACAGGATTTTAATGTGACCTCATGTCATTTTTTTAGCAATAGATATTTAAATAAAACTTGTAAAGGTTTTCCCCTCAATTTCAACCAAAGTTGAAAAACTTATCTTAAAATTATTGTGGGTAGATCTATTTATAAACATATTAGTTTAATTAAATAGATTTCTTTTGTGGTTTGGAGGGTTTTCTTCCTTCATGAAGACTACTTATATAGATCATAAACAGAAGAAACAAATTGCAGATAATAATTTGCTAAGTAAATAACTGTCAGATATATTCTTCCATAAATATTGCTCACAGATTTTTTCCACAGAACATAAACCATACCTGAGCAGGCAAAAAAATCAACATCTAGACCTTCTACCTTATAAAACCAGCTTTAAGAGAACAGAAATCACTGCTCACATCTACTGAATTTGACTTCGTTGTTCAGATGCATTGAGAAGATGCTTTTTAAGGTAAGGGACTGGGGATAGAAATGTTTCCCAGGAAATGTTTTTTCAGTTCATGTATTCCCTCAAAACTAAGCCAAAAGTGTTTATTCATGACTTTTACAAGTCATGAACAAGATGAAAACTTTGACTCAAACAGTATTTCAGATGCAGTAGCTCTCAGTCAACGAGACGTTCATACACTGTTTTGAGAAAGGATTTTATGGCATCCAAACTTTCCCTTGAATTGTTGGTAGCAAAACCAATGCTTTACAACATTTATTGGTAGCAGAAAATAAAAGCAACTTGGAAAATAGAGTTGTGACAGCCACCAGTAAATGATTCTTTTGTGTTATTAAAAAAGGAAATATGGAGTAAATGTAACTATGTATAGCTCAGGTTTTTCTTAAATATTCCAAAGAATTGCATACCAGCTGATCTCAAATTAAAGCCAAAGCATATGATTACCTGCCAAGATAAGCATGGAACATTTCTAAGTCCACTTCCTATAACCAGCTGCTTAAAATATACTTGTATTACTACAACTTTTCCAAGAAGTTGATGGAATCAGGAATTTCTCACACTAACTGGGTAAGCTGAATCTATCAGATACAGCACTGGAAAAAAAGGAGAACATACATTTTGCAATATGTGTTCCCTATTCATATTGGTGTGTACATACATAGAGACACACATACACACACATATATATTGTCACTTCTTTTTCCCCTATTCTATTCTATGATTCTTTCTCAAAGTATGAAGGGTTCGTTTAATTTCCAGAAACTGATTTTAAGTCAAATCACCCCCAGTCATAGTTTTAGAAATATTCAAAACCAAAACAGGAAGCTTTTTTTTTTAAACAACTTCATTCCTATATTAATGTAATAATGAAAACAATTATTGTTCAAGTGTTTTTCACTGATTCATGGAATCACAGAACGGTTTGGGTTAGAAGGGACCTCAAAGCTCATCCAGTTCCGACCCCCTGCCACAGGCAGGAACACCTTCCACTAGACCAGGTTGCTCCAAGCCCCATCCAACCTGGCCATGAACAGTGCCAGGGGTGGGGCAGCCACAGCTTCTCTGGGCAGCCTATGCAAACCTGAAAGGTTCCTATTTTTCACATGGGCAACTGGTATATGACAACTACCTCAAAATGTCTAAACTTTCACAGGCTGGTGGGGTATTAAGACACTTTTAAAACGTTTTCTATTTCAATTCAATCTCCGTACCTTCTATGGAGCTTGAACATCCTTAAGAAATAATGAATATAAACCAAACAAATATAAAACCTCTGTGAGATTCGGAGCTCATACAGGATGAAATGTTCCAGAGTCTTACCAGTGTGGGGTTATAAAATTGAAAAATAAGATCTTCCCAGGTTAATTCATGTGCATTAATAATTTTATGGATATTACTGTAAGTATCATTCTCCTTAATTCTTGGTTGTGACTTAATATGACCATCTTGAGTCCTCTCTGAAGACTCAGCCTACAGCACAGTTCCAAAATGAGAAATAGATACTAGACTCACTACCTACTGCAGCTGCAAGACTCAAATGAGTACTTTTCTTTTTAGGCCAATGAGGGCTGACAATACTGAGAAGAGGAACTAAGTCAAAGAGAAAAGTTAATCCATGTTGCCCCTGCTAATCATCTCCAGTCATCTGAGGGGAGGCAGTGGAAAGCTCTGAAGAGACATCACTCATCACATATGGAAGCCAAAAAAACCCATTATTTATACCTTGAAGGGCGTGTGTGGCAAAGCTAAGAGCTTCGAAGATGGAGAGAAACTGCCAGAGGCCCCTGTCATAACAAACAGTTCTTGAAAAGAAATCCCATCAATTGTGTTATGTGTTAGATCATGTTCTTACTTTAATGCCAGACAGGACAGATTTTTTCAAGGAGGTGATGGTAAATTCTTTACTCCTTCCAGGCACAATGTTTTTGAGAGCTTTGATCCAAATGAAGTAAGAACAAGTGCAAAGAAACAAAAGCTACTTTCATAATACATTAAAATTAAATAGCCAATATTCATCCCCTCTTAGTCTTGTAAGAAAGCTTCCAGTTAACTATAAATGTCACTAAGTTTTAATGATTTTTTTTTTAACAATGTCTGCCAATTATGTAAATGATGGCAACAGAAAACGGATTTAACTGTCTCGGTTGCAAGTGAGCTTTACCAGAACCTGATGGACTAAAGGCAAAACCAAAATCATTTAATTGGTGCAGCTTAGCACACTGGACCTGAAAGACTAATGTTGTTATTAAATAAAGGAAATACTAACTGAACATCATGTACATTAGTGCTGCTGCTTAGTGGTGGTACATCAAGAGCTGTAGAAACGGCAGTACATCCTTTTTACTGATTTGTTTAAGCCAAAAGAAATACTCGATTCCTTCCCAGTGAATGACTGCTAGCTAAAACTCATAAACTTGGGTAAAACCTGCTTTTATTTATTTATTTAATGACTTTAGTCTCTGCATCTGGAAACATGGCTGACAACGTTTTGCAAGAGCTGGTTTTCTCCTAGGATTTCCAATTCTTTGTGGTTTCCTCGAGCCAAAAATAGACTAAAGAATAACATTTCTGCAAATATTTCAGTATTTCCATTTCCAGGCCTGGTTCAAACCAGGAAGGGCAGAGCCACAAGAAGAAATTAAATACAATAAACAAATAAAATACAAATGAATTTTTTCAACCATAAAAAATGGTTCCATTTCAGGTTTATAAGAAGGGAGAAGTTCCTTCTGAACCTTCAGTGCTAATTTTCTTATGTCTCCCCAAAATAACATGCACCATGCACGAGACCTGTGTTGAAGATGTGTGTGCAAGATGTGTGAGGGGGTTTTTGTAACAGTTGGTGTTGACTGCACATTAAATGACAAAGTGCTTTTAAAAACTCCTCTAGGCATTTTTCTGCATTTTTTCACACACAAAACCAATAAAAATAACATTAAAATCCAAGCTTAGGTTGCTTACAAAATGTATATTGGAGATGTTGATTGTGAATGTATACTGAACAAAAATAATAAGGGCACTAGAGAAAGTGTTCTAATGCTCACATGCCTAAAACCTGTGAGAGGAAAAACTAGGAAATATGCAAAGTAAAAGGAATTAGCATCAATAAATTTACTCACATCTTTGACACACTAGGAGTACTGCCCATTTACTTTACCATTGATCTGTTAAATGATGGTATGAAGCAATGAAGGTCTCCTTGTGTCCCGTGCTACAAAGAGAGGCTCGTTCTCTTCCTGAACTCTTAGACTGAAGCAAATATATTTCCTGTTTGGTCTTAGTGGAATGTAGCAAGAAGTGCTAGAGAGAACTAAGTTATGCCAGGAATTACATCTGTTTAACAGGGGTTTAAGAAGTTGCAGATGCTAAAGTGTTTAGTATATAGCTGGATCTTGGCAGGGATATTAAACTTACAGGCTAAATAGAAATGAAAAGTGCGTTAAATCAGCATTTCCTTCACTATCTGATGCTTTTGATACTTTTCTCTAAAGTGTTTTTCCCCCAGTACTTCAGAATGTGTTGCAAAGTGTTCCTTTTATTTTTATTTATTTCTAAAAGGAAGACCTGAACAACAAAAGGTCACTGCAGACAATGTGAATTACCAGCACTCCTTGTAAAGAAACCCCAACAATTTATATATAGAACTGTGATGGCCTGAGCTTTGGTTTTTTTCTCTCTAAACTCACCTAAATTCATTCCTGTCTTCAGTTACTTTTAGTACTTCATATCATTTGTGCATATGCACGGGCTTCTCCAGTTGTCTTTTTTACAGAAGTAGAGTTTGAACAGAACAAATCCAGTTCAAGCCCTACTTCTGCAATGGCTGGACACACTTAAATTCACTAAAGAGACTCATTCAAACCACTGGGAATATTCTCAAGCTTGTGGGGAAGTACTTACAAAAGTGCTTGCAGGAGCAGGGCTTTATCTCCTGAAGTATTCTGTACTCTCTTGTGACATACTGTAAATGGAGTCCTGAAAGAAGATTTGCGTGTTGGTTATCTATATGCAAGGACATTTTTCAACACATTAGCGAAAGAATGTTAGGCAAACAATACAGATTTATAACTTTATACAATACAGCACCTCAATCATAAATGTCTAGCAATGATATGCTCACAATTCTAACATGTATCATAAGGCAAGTATTTACTGCTTTCTAAAATGTATTTATAAATGGCAAAGAAACTAGTGATTTAGTCTTTGGGAGTAAATACATTCATTTTGCAGCTAAAATCTGAAATTAGAGACATGGATTGGGTACTTTTTTTTTTGTTATTTTGGGGTTTTTTTGGTGTTCCTTTCAATTCTGACCGGAAACAATGAAAGGTGATAAAAATACACAACACACAATAACCATGATATGAAAACTACTAATCCTGAAGCTGGTACCCAGGGTGGCATTAGGTATTATATATTCTGCATTAGACTGCATGTGTTATAATATGACAATGTTACAGTATCCTGGGGAATGCTGGCATAACATGCTAAACCACATTTATCTATTTAAATTACTGTATACATACAATGCTGTAATTCTGTAGGTAATTCTGTACACACAGACAGAAAATACACACCACAGAATAAAAAGGAATGGTTTCTTAACCTACTCTAAAAACCATCACAGCCTATTTGAGAAACAAAACAGCTACAATCTTGGTCATTCAAATACAGGTGCTTAACTAAGCACTGAAGAAGTTCTACCGTATTTTGTGATTATCAAGTGAAATAAATGGATATCCTCACAAAATGGATATACAAAGAAATAAACATTATAGCAAAGATCCATCAGAAACAAAAATGGTCTTGTTTCTATTTTATATAAACACATATGCATCGACACAGGATGTCTACAGTAGGCAAAAAGTGTGATTTCTGGTTGTTTATGACTTTGGAAGCTAGGTTACTGGGGAGGAGAGATAGGAGTATTTTTAATAATATTAACTTTAGGTTTTTTACACTGATCTAAAAGGAAAATAAGGCATTACTGTTTAGTTTATTGTAGAATTAAGTGTACTTTTACTGTCAACATACCCTGGCAGCATGGAAGTCCAACAGCACACCAATCTGTATTGAAAGGAATGTAGCCAGCAGACAAAGAAAAAAACTGTTTCCCTTTACTTAACACTCGGAATACTCCATCCCGTTTTGACCTCCCATGAAAAGAAGAATATTGATAAACTGGGCCAAGTTCAGTGGAGGACCACCAGGTTGCTTGGGGCTGGAGCACTTGCCCTGAGGAGAGGCTGAGAAACCAGAGCTTGTTCAGCCTGGAGAAGGGACAGCCTCAGGGGAACTTGATGGCAGTCCCCCAATACCTACAGATAGGTCCCTGAAGAGGCAGGTCCACGCTCTTTCTGAAGTAGTGATCACAAACAGAAATGGGAGGTTACAGTGTTACACAAGGAAGAATCTGCACGACAAAGAGGGCTGCACAGTGAGTCGGTTGCCCAGCAAAGCTGTGCAGTCTCCATCCTTGTAGCCTAGAGACTTCCTGAATTATTCTCCAAGATGTCCGCAGAATATAAAATCCTAAATTATGCAAGTCCACATTGTTGAATTAATGACTGTAGAAATCTATAAGCAATGATAGTTCAGTACTGATTTGTCATCAATAGCTACTTCCCCATATAGAGGCAAGTGGCTCCCTTTTTCAGAGGAAGTTATGTACCTTCTCACTTCTTCTGTTCAAACTAGAATACATACTTACTTGGTTCTGTACAGTTAATTTTAATTTGGCATTTGAAAGTGCACTTAAAAATCCAGAAGTATTTAAGTTGTATAAACTCATTATGAAAAAAGGAGCACAGAGCTGAGGTGGAAGGGAATGAAGAAGAACGAAAAAAAAAAATCCAAGGAAAATATACATATTATATGAACAATATACATTAATTTAAAACCTTTTTTCTTCAAAACTTTCAACTCTAAAAGCATTTAGCACATAGAAGCAACACTGATAGACTTAAAACCATGTTCATCTTATTACATCATCTGAAAGTTGCTTATGGCGTTCTTTCTTGACCATTTGTGTTTAAGTAACATTTCCCCCTCTAGAAGCCTCACAAAGCAGCCCTAATTCCTACAGAATATTTCCAATTGACCACACAGTAGAATAGAAGAGTATGTCTTAAGGAAGGAGAAGAGTGATGCATTGATGTGATGTTTGAGGACACATTACATCCCACTCCCATTTCTGAATCCAGGCTACTTCACACATTGTGAAACTTATCTTCGAGAATTATAAGCAAAGCAGGGAGATACCAGATCTTTAAAATATGAAACAGAAGTAGCAAAGCTTCTGTAAAGGAAAAAAACAACAACAACAAAACCAGTAACAAGTAATCAGAGATAGGTTATATAGCAGAGAGAGGCCAGCATTCCACACTGCACAAAATGAAACAGTCTGAGGCATCTCGTGGGAAAACTAAAGGTCCTAGTCCCAGCTGAAATGAAAGCAGGTTGTTCATTGTAGCTAACAGTCCTTTATCTAGCTGAGTATCTGAGCCGTATAACGGTCTATTTTATAGCACTTTGACATTGCAGAATCATCCATCAGCTACAAACCTGCCAAGAAACAGCATTAAGTGTACCCTGCCACAACAAAGTGTGAGTTTTACTAAAGACTGCAAGCATCGATGCAGAACCTTGCTAAGGCAGTACTTTAACCATACAAAACCATGCCTCATTATACTTCTATAATACAGATGCAGAACATCTGCTGCTCTCAGATGCCACTCAATAAATCCCCAGCCTCAACTTGAGCTTCATCTGTGACATCTGTCAAAGAACCATCAAGATGTGGCATCGATTACAGTAATATATTAAGGTGCATGATTTGGATATGATGAGATCACAAGATGAAGTTCAATTCTTATCTGGATTTATTCCCATACTTTTAAGAGTCAGAGTTTCTGTCTCCACCCTCTTCTAATCCTAGAAAGAAATAAGATGATGCTTTCTACAGCATTTGTGGCTATTCTTGAATGTCATTCACATTTTTCTTCTACCGATTATACCAAATTGTAACATTCAAGTTTATTTAATCTCACTTCAGTCCTGGTCAGTTTTCGTATGAGTGGTCCTCCATCCCTAAGATTAGTCGTTGATCTCCCTAAGAGAGAAATGTGCCTGAAATCATGCCTTTTCAAGGAGTATTAATGTCTGTTTACGTTCAGAATTCATAACCCTGAATTAATTCCTTAAGGTAGACACCTAAATCAACTCCTCCATGGAAAACACAAGTTATTCTACTAACTAAATTAGTCTAACCCACCTCTTACAGGAGTCACTCAAGATGTGGAATACAACATTTGATTTCCTTATCTATGTGGCATGACTTACTAATGTAAAAGAAAGAGAAGAGCAGCGTTGGCAGGAGACTGTAACATTTAAAATGTCACATAAAACTAATCCTGAATCTGATATTTCACCAGGATTAAGGAACTCTTCAACATACGAGAACAATGTTGGTAACACACCAATGGTTTAGCTGTTGCTCAGCAGCACTTACCCTGATCAAGGACTTCTCAGTTGTCTCGTGCTCCGCCAGTGAGGAGAGGCACAAGAATGTTATAAGCATTTATTGTAGTGGAAGAAGATTCATTGTACTAGGAAGAAAAGTAACTCTATCCCAGTTGAAACCAGGACACAGGTTTATTTCAAGACTGATAAAACATCGGCAATTCTCTCTTCTGATTTTAATAGAATTATTTTCAAAATGCTGCCTTAGATGCTGCCAAATACTTTGAAATCCAACACACCTCAGTTATAAATAGGTTCATTTTTCCCTTGGGAGCCAACAAGCTAATCAACAGAGTAATTCATAAGAACAGCTGGAACTCTATATTGGACTTGAATGTTTAAAATAAATTTTGAAACACAGACAAGCTTGATCCCAAAATAATCTTTTAATAATAATCAATATTTTGATTTTACAGTCTACTGACTTTCACCAGAGCTGGTCTTGTGATTGTATATTAAGGTACTCTTGAATGCTTTACACTGGTTTCACCATAGACCTCAAGAGAATAAGTTTCTCTGTAGTTATTCCAATAAATAGCCTTTTAGATTGTTTCTTATTCTAAATTAAATTAGTGATACACAACATCATGTTTTCTACTATGCAACTTACTTGAGCTGGTTTCAACTCTCATGTGATTTTCAAATGATGGCAAGCTCCACAGCAAGTGTCACCAACTTTCTTTCGTAAGTATATTCCTTGTGTGTGCTAACATACATGTCCTATAAATAGTCCAGTATAAAGGCATTGCACCAATGCCATTTCTGTTTCACCAACAAATAACAACAAATGATATTTGAAGAGTAGAGCATTCAGAATTTTTTAATTTTAAAAGATACATGTAAGAAGTGAAGCAATGGAATTCAGTGGCATTAACTACAAATACAGGCTTATTACTTGCAAATCACGTATTTACCTCTGTACACCACAGAATACACATGCTACCTGTATTATGGTGCACTGACAGAAAACATGCCAGTTACTGGAAATTCAAGCAGACAGGAGCCTACTTTCTCCAAGCAGATGATGTCATCCTTTCTCCTCTTACACAGCATTACCACAGGAGAACAAAGGCTCTGTTAATCTACCTGCCTTCCACACTCACTGCCACAAAAAGGTAAGCTCTAGAGGAATGGATTATATATATCGGAAAATATCTTCATCCATTTTCCTCCTGGGCAGGTTTAGAGTACAACCTAATCCCCTTTTTAGACCAAATAACATCTCTGCAGCTGAACAGCACCATGTCTAATGCCAAAATACAGTTCAGAAGAAGGGGCAGGCAAACTAAGATCTCAAAACTAAACTATTTTGGTTTCAGGAGACAAAAGGGAAGAAGACCACATCAGTGAGACAGCTTCATTTAGCAGCAACATGTTTCCTGAAACTGTAGCTTGCACTGTGTCAACTCATCTATATTTTTCACTTTATGAAAATCCCATGCTTTCTTCTGCAGTCCTCAATATGCAAATAATTTACCCTTTCAACACGTGTCTGCATATAACAGAATGAGGAAGTCTCAATGCTTGATATTAAGCAGACATGCAGATAATTAGGGAATTTCATCTCTGAGTAACACAGGCAGGATTACAAATATCATGCAATGACTGTATAAAATACTATTCAGCACTGAGAAGCTTTGCTGTGCTTCCTATAGCTAACTTGGCAGAGTTTAAGCAGCCCAACAAGGTGCTGTGTTTGTGGCTATGTCTCTCATGAGGATGCTTCTTCAGAACAGATATTCAGACTGATATTTACAGTGTAATTTACACTTAACAAATCTCCTCCAGTCAGTACCCACCACCTCTGTTCCACTGAGAAAGTGAACTTCCAGCCTACCAAGCTTCTTGTATCACCATATGCTATGACTGCTCAGCCAAGGGATCACAGAGATGGTGCAAGAACTGAAATGTATCCCACATGGCAAACTTCAGCTACTTGTGGGAATATCCCCATGTAAATTCTCCTGCTTACCTTTTCTTTCTCACCATCTCTTCAGCTGCCCTTCCTAATGAGGCATGTTTCCAACTCAGCTGTAAGGAATTGATTTGTATTTTTCAGAACTCCTTATTTCCTTGTTTGGGGTGTTTTTTATAAGAGGAGACATTAGGTTTCCTGGAGAACTGAACATAATAGACTAGGCTCCAATTACCTGTGATGAGTGCACCGCATTACAGGTTACTAATACCATTTTAAACCACAAAAATAAACAATATTTTCTAACAGAAGCCAGCATTATTATGGATGAGTAAAGAAAGACTAACCACGCTGACAAAATTAACAGTACAGGAACCTGGAAAACTCCAACAGCTTGTCCAAGAGGAGAATGTGATTTAATAGCTCCTACCCATTTTAAAACATCAGTTTTGCCTCTGGATTCTGAGAAAAGCTCATAATAGTTCCACTAACAGCAGATGCACAAAGCCTCATAAATCTTGAGAGTTTAAGTTTGTACTCTTTCCAGCCCAGATTTTGAGACATAAGACAAGCCTTGGGTAAGCATCTAAAACTTGTGAGAGCTTATCCAGACTGAACTTCTGAAGCTTATCCATTGCTAATTGTCTCCTCAAGTCCTTGCTTAAAGGATCAGTAGGAACACAGAATATAGCAACAGCTGCACCCTAAGTATCAGCTGTGCCAGCAGCTTGTTCCTACCATTGTGCAGGTTTGATGCAAAGGCTCTGGATATCTCAGGGCAAATCTTGCCTGTATTGAAATTATTCCCTTGTAGGTTTTTAGAATTTCTGTAGCTAAAAGAAAGTTGTAAGTTTTAGATAGAGTAATCTCTTACATAAAAGAAAATATATATAAAAGTGAAGTTAAAGATAGGCTGAGAAAGTTGGGCTGTTCAGCCTGGAGAAGAGAAGGCTGCAGGGAGACCTCATAGCAGCCTTCCAGTATCTGAATGGGGGCCTATAAGGATGCTGGGGAGGGACTTTTCATTAGGAACTGTAGTGATAGGGTAACGGGTTAAAATCTAAACAGGGGAAGTTTAGATTGGATATAAGGAAGAAGCTCTTTACTGTAAGGGTGGTGAGGCACTGGAATGGGTTGCCCAAGGAAGTTGTGAATGCTCCATGCCTGGCAGTGTTCAAGGCCAGGCTGAATAGAGCCTTGGGTGACATGGTTTAGTGTGAGGTGTCCCTGCCCATGGCAGGCGGGGGTTGGAACTTGATGATCTTAAGGTCCTTTCCAACCCTAATTATTCTATGATTCCAAAATTATATAGTCCAAATAACATACAAAAGTAAGCTTACTTATCTAGCTTGCAGTAGTTTCTGAAGCTGCTACCTTGCCACATTTTTAAGGTAGCACAGCAACTTTGAGACAAAGTCTTTAACAAATACATCTGTATATACACCCTGCTTGACAATTAGGGCTATTAATTCCCTTTGGTATTCCTATTTTCATTTTACTTGTGGATGGGCAGAGAACAACAGAGGCCCAAGTCACTTCAAAGTAACCAGCTAGCAGAAGAAATGATGCAGAACACATGGCAACATAAATTTAAAGCAAATTCACTGAGACAACCCATGACAGACCACAAGTTGACTTCTCTAAAGCAAAGAATTATCACAAGACCATATAAGAATTATCAAGAAATTCTCTAAAAACATCAAGGTGGGAAAAGGGGGGGGTGGTTAAGTAAAAGCCTGCATATATTGAATCCAGCACACATTTCTCACTAAAGGGATAAATCTGGAGTTCAATAAGGTAATGAACTTCCAAAGCAGTTTTTCAGTTCTTGCACCCATGAAGAATGGTAGAATTGTCAACGCTTATCCTCAATCAGCATTTTAATTTGCATTTTGAAACGTTCTTAAGTTCTAACACCTACTCCTTGACCTACTGTAGATCAGACTTTAAATATCCAAGAGCATCTTCCAGCAAGTTTAACAAGAAAATAACATGACAACAAGACTTAGTGTTATCAAGTCAAGCTCATGGAAGCAGGATATTTTAGACCAGGCAGGCCTGCATACCAAGCTCCATATAAACAGAACTGACATTAAGTAACCTGAAGACATTTTTATGCATACTCCTACTTCCTGCAGTTATGTACTCTGTTGTTCCCAGGTACAAAGCAGCAGATTTGTATTACAAGTGGGACAGATATGCAGGTGTATGGGAAGAACACACTGAAGCAAGCAATGTAGGAGTTTAAAACGGAAATACTTTACAGCCCCTTCGTGAACACAGGGAACAACTGATCTTGAAGTATCAGTCCACAGTCTTAAGTGATTTATTTGGCTGCAATTAAGCCAACTGTGCAACTTTAATGGTGTCCATGAATTACTGTACCATCAGCAGCTACAAAGGAAAATGAGAATCACAAGCTAAAAACTATACACCATTTGTGTCTAGAGAATGTCTAAGGGAACACCATACAGGACAAGTAATCCAATTTTTTAAATGAAGTATGTTAGTTAACACTACCACAGAAGTCCACAAGCTCATGGTATGCGAGCAAGACAGTTCTACTAGATTACTGAAATATGATTCCAAATAGACTGATTTTTACATCAGTGACCATTTAATCAGGTTACTACACTTGTAAGGCTGCATCAAGAGTTTTACTGTATGGTCAAATACCACTGTTATCCAAGGTCTCCTGACTTACTCACTATACCTTGAAAAAAATCCTGATGCAATCTTTACAAGCTGCTCATTGGAGTGTTTAGCAATACAGAACAACTTCAACACAGCCAAAGAAGCAATTGTTAATTTAGATGTAAACAACAGAAGCAAACATCACTTTTATGAAAGTACAACCAGGTAACAGACCCCAAACCACTCTACAAAACATCTCAGCTTTACATCCCTGTACTGATGATACCCATTTTCCTTCTCAGTAGGGGGCCTGAACTGGAGTTGCAGCTTTAATTTAGCCATCATGAACCTTGTCAAAGGAGCCATGAGGAGTTTAGTGATGATACTCAACCACATTTAAAGGAAGCTTTGAAATGTGATGTCTACCAAACGAAGACGGCAGCCTGTGTTCTAATAACTGAACAAACCATGTGTCAAATTAGTTTCAAGACTTCTATACCTTTTTGCAAGGTGAAGCTTGAAGCTCCCAGAAAAGGCAAATAATCGCATGTACAATGCAGTGTCTGAACTATAGTCTTGCACATAATAGACAGTGACAATCCCATACGTAACAGGTCATGATATGAACTCAAGGATTAAGACTAAAGTATCCTTCTGTATCTAGTATCCCAAAAAAATAAACTGGAATTTAGTATGAATTACCATATAGTGAAAGGAAATATATGTATAGTAAGTGTTTACAAGCCAACTTTAAGCTGTTCCCTGCTTTTGAGAAACCTGCAAATTCCCCTCAGGTTTAGTTAGTTATTTCTGGAAAGACTGCCCACATTTGAGGTTTATGCGACTGGGAACTTCAAGAGCACTAAACTGCAGAAGAACCCCTCTACTTTCCCCAAAACACTCAGCTCTGGTCACATGGTGTTCACCATTTGGTGCTTCACACAGGGGAAAAGGAAAAAAAAAAAAGAAAAGAAAAAAAAAAAATGGCAAAACCCAGAAACACAAAAAACCTGATGTTTCCTCAAATGGCAGAAAATTACAATGAAATGTTTTTCATCTAGTCAAATTTAAACTTACATAGCTCCCCAAGTACTATCAGCATTTATTTCAATACTCTCCTCCCACCCGCTCCTAATGAAGTGCTCTTGCAGTATTGAAAAGACAATCTGTGAAAGTCTACTGCTTCAGAAACAGATGAGATCAAAATCCTCTTATACTATGAGACTTACAACTCCTTAAGTTGCTGCACAGCAGAAAGTATTTGAGCTCCTCTGGAGTATTTCAATATATGTCTTAGAAAATGTTTCTTCAGTATCTATATAAGTCATTAGACAGTAATGCATGCTGCAGCATCTGCAATCTTTGCATCTTACTTCACCAAAGCACTCCACAAAACTTTTCTTCTTCATTCTCTTCCATATAGAAAATAAAGTGCAAGATACAAAGGCTATTTCTGAGAACCCCCATGGAAATATGACCAACACAGGTCATGTTTCATGTTTCCTTCACCAGCATCCTGCATTTCCTTCTGAAGAAAGGACTCTCGTGGTCTTCCATAAAAGCTACAAGAAGCTAAACAAAGCCTCTTAACTGGTTTCTCATGCTCCCCAGTTAAGAGCAATTTGTGTAAACATCCATTTATACAAAGTAAAACTGTGCTATTTGTTTATACTATGCAACCGATTACTACAAGTTACACATCAGTAACAGAAACTGGTACTCCTTAAATCCATTAATATTCTCAAGATTTCAGAGCTAGTCAAGTCAAGACAGCAGACTCCATCTTGCTTTAGTCAGTTGATTGCTTAATGAGATATGGAAGGTATTTTGCCAGTCACATACTGAACTTAAGCTTAGAGTATAACTTGGTGAAACAACAAAGAATGTCACATTAAAAGCAGAAGATTAAGTTGCAATATTTTGCAGAAAACAGTCAACCAGTTTGTATAACCACCTATAACAGCATTATCAAAGCCTTTAACTGTCTGTTCCTAGAGATTCAGGAGGCCAAGGATGCAAGTGATGCCCTGTATTTCTGATACATACCCTGTTTTGAAGCTTCCCTGTTCCGCAAGTGAGGAGGAATGTATCGGCCTTCTAAAGGACAAAAGAAAAGTAACATTACAAGATTGCAGCATTACCAATATGAGATACTAGCCCTTCAACAAAACCCTTTGATAAGAACATTAAAAAAAAAAATAAAAAAAATTTGTCTGTCTCACAGGCTTTAAGGCCTTTTACAACATCCTTAAACAAGACTCCTTTAACACAGCAAGGCTGACCAATGCAGTGAAGATTTAAGTTCCTGTGTAGTTATGCAGGGTGGTTTGTTTTTTTGTTTTTGTTTGCTGGGGCCTTTTTTTTGTTGTTGTTTTTTTAGACACAAATGTCTTTGCTATTTATTTGACCAAGTCATACAAGCCCTTTATGGATGTTACAAATGTTTATGACGAAAGCCTGTCTTCCTAGAACTCATTGAGGCATAAGCTAGTGCCAGATATTTGAGTAGCTTACAGTTTTCACTGTGTCATCGAAGTACTGGCACTCACAAGTAGGAATACTACCAGTATTTTTCCTTCCCCTTGAATTCAACCATCCCCTTCAGTTCAGCTCAGATCAAACCAGAAGCCACATGTAATGGCTTCTGAATAGCATTCTTCATTTACAATCCAGAAGCATCTGTTTCCTAAGCAACACCAATCAGAATGTACCAGGCACAAGCTGAATGTGAATTCCAGGAAGATTCACGTCTTTCTAATGTACATACTTAAGCCTTGCATTTCAGAGATTGCAGTTTCTACTCCACTAAGATTAGTACAGTTAAAAGTTTTACCAGCATTCCAACTCAAGCTGGATATTTTGAAAAAACAGATTATCTTAACAGTAGTATGATCAGTAGCCTCTGTTGTTTGACTAGAGGCAACAGAAAACCTTGGACAGCCAGAACAGCAAAAATTGTCTCAAGTCACTTAAGTACTTAAACATACACATGCCATAGCACTGCTAAATTAAGTGCTCATACCTAAGTATACAGCACTTTCAAAGCAAACGTAACTGGCAACCTCCTCAGTTCTTCCCATCATCCTCTGCAAATCCTGGCTTCAGAAATTCATTTCACAGCTACAAAACCCTTGTTTTTTAAACTGCGTTTGTAAAATTGAGAACTTGCATGTACTTACTGCTTGAAGAGCTTCCTTCACTCTGAGAGTCTGAGGAATTCAAGTCTAGACCAGAAAACTAAAAGAAAAGAAAACCAAGTATCAACATGTTGTATCACAAATTAATGTTAAGGTACAAAATGCCCTTTTGCTTATCAAGAGCAAACAGTGTTCCATCAAGTTACTGCTGCAAAGAAATTTGTTTATAGTGCCAGTTACATCTCCTGTAAACAACCACCAAAATGTCAGCACTCAAGCCCATGCCACTTTCAAGTGTCTTCATATCCACCACCACAAACCACATGGACAGCAAGCAAGACCAAATGAGTTATCTTACACTCACCAAATCAAATACCACATATTTCTACGAACACTATGCAGACTAAACAGACATTTAAAATATTCTTTCAGTCTACTCAAGTGCATCCTGACTGAGATCAATCCCCCTCCCCAAACTTTAAATCTACAGCCCAAATAATACCAATTCAGTCAGGCACTTCACCTGCAGTTTAAAGAAGTCCCCTGAGTGTCTGCATTAATACTACCAGAACATTACTGTCTTCATGTTTGAGGCAGCTACGCTCCAAAAACATCACATGACTTTCTTCCCACAATTACTTTGGCAACCACATTTTTTGCGTTTGCTTTTCTAAATCTTCATTTGCAGCCTTCAGACTCACAGTAAAGTGTACCAAAAGGTATTTCAGCTAAGGCACTACTGGCACATAACCCAAATATTTTAAGTCAAACACAATATGGACTCTTTTCAGCAGAAGGCAGCAGGCAACTCACAAAGCACCAACTTATTACAGTTGTTTGCCTGCATGGCAAATTAGAAACTAACTTGGAAAAAATAAGATATGTTTAAATACAATTAGATTTTATGCAATACAAATTGCACAAAAGTGTCTTCCAATCTGACGCGAATCAACCCAACGCAAAGAAACCAAGGCACTCTCCTTTTAAGTGTTCAGTTGCATGTGGTGCCATTTAGGACACTCACACTCTGAAAAATCCTCTCATGGCAGGACTCATATGACCCTCTGCAAAGCTATTACTTAAAATCTGATCTCTAGTTGATCCAAGCATCAACACGAGCTTAAAAAACTGATTCTTATTTGAACAGTAAGCAAAGACTCTCCACCAGGTGAAAGTGGTTCTCTAGGGGCAGTCAACAGAAGCGATGCCTACACCTTCTCGTACTGGACTCTCACCGTCTCCACGGCGGGGAGCAACGCTTGCCAGAACCTGCTCTCGGAGATGGCGCAGCAGCAAAGCCCAGCGCGGCCGCCATCTCATCTCAGTGCGGCGGTGCAGCCGGCACTGCGGGTTGGGA
>JANHGB010011551.1:5661-26157 GCA_026283785.1 Coracopsis vasa | reverse complement strand
TTCTTTACTGTGAGGGTGGTGAGGCACTGGAATGGGTTGCCCAGGGAAGTTGTGAATGCTCCATCCGTGGCGGTGTTCAAGGCCAGGCTGGAGAAAGCCTTGGGTGACATGGTTTAGTGTGAGGTGTCCCTGCCCATGACAGGGGGGGTGGAACTAGATGATCTTAAGGTCCTTTCCAACCCTAACTATTCTATGATTCTATGTAGGGCAGCTTGCACAAGCTCTTGGGCCCTTGAGTTTCCACTTGTGTGTGAAAGCCAGCCTATATCAAAACAAAGGCAGAGTTTTGCGTGATTGTATTATATTGTTTCGTGTAATTTTTGAACGACCTCAAGAACTGGAGATAAAGTTATCTGACTCTGACTAATGTTTATTTTGAACCTCTGATAATAGGATAGTGGATCCTGAATAAGTCATATAGAAGTTTTTGAAGCTTTTGACCTTGATAATTTAATAGGCCCGATTGTGTCTTTTATATATATTACATAGATACCTTATTAGATAAAAGCCTTATTAGATAATAATGTTATCACAATGACAGTCGTATTGAAACCTGCTACTGGCAATCAATGGACTTGCAAGAATATCAGTAATGTTCACAAGTACAGATAAAAACCTTCTGTAGTGTCTTTATCACTTTTCCTGAAGTAGCTCAAAATACTGATTAATTATTCAGTTTCCTTAATGTTTGAAGATAGGTCTCTAATTAAAAAACATCAGTGTTGAGGAGGGTTCTGTGAGGGATCTTTCTGCTACCTTTCTTCCCTTGATGTTTAAAGGAGTTACCCTGCTGAGGTTATTTTGTCAGGTTTCTGTCAGGCTGGCTTTCCCATATTTTGCAGCTCATTGCTGCACTGTCTGATAATCTTACTACACTGACTGGCTGCAGTTATTACCCTTTATGTGAAGGATCTATGTTGAAAGGCGGTTATGAGTTTCTGTCCCAGTGGATTGTATGATGAAGCTGAAGCAGGCTGTCATCCAAAGCTGTATAATAGCCTCAGCTGGGAAATACAAAAGTGCCATGGATTATTGATAGAGTCATATCTGCAGTTCTGCTGACAAATTTGATGCCTCTTTTGCTAGGTTTCTGTTATTAAGAAATACCTCTGTTAGTATGTCTCCCCCTCTCTCTCGCTGTTTGTTCAATTTGGTTTGGCTTATGATTTGACATTGTACCATATATGCCAGTGAAAAATGATGTTATACTTAATAACCCTAATGTTACAAGGAAAAGAATTATTAACTTTACAAAGTGCTAATGATCTTAATTAAAAAAAAAAGAAACAACCCTAGAAGTATAAATTTAACAGGCCATTTAATATTATTTTTTATTCTACTGTTTCTGTTTCTTTCAAGTACTTCATAAAGCTCTAATATGCATCATTTTTCTTATCTTGAATATCTGTAGTACAAAGGAAAATGTAGAGAAAGGAAGATTATTCTAGCAGTTCTTAAAAGTTTAACTAACAAGTGAGTAAAATAAGTCTTTCACTTATTTATCAAAATTATACCCACATTGGTAAAAAAATATTCTCTTTTCATGTAATAACTGTTAAAGGGAAAACTAAGAATACAGTTCCTAATATTTGAATTGACACATCTTTAAGAAAGTTAACTATTTATTCTATATTACTGTGAAAATTTTACCACTGATTCCTTAGTATTTTAGATAGTTTTTCTTTAGTTAGGGTGTAAAAGCTGTTAAGCAAAAAAAAAGGGGCAAATTACAGTGGGACCATGGATTCTGCAGAGCGTGTTTCTCTTCATCTCATATGCAGTTCATATTCATATACGGAAGAATGAGAGGCAGTATTTGGTTAAAACTGAATTACACGTCCGACCTGGAAATCTTGTGACACTAAACACAGTTGTAGCAGTTAAGGAAGTATGAAAGATCCTGGTCTTTCAAAAGATGTGAAATCAAGAGTCAACTAATCAAAAAGCATTTTGGCTAATCACTTTCAGAAAAGGGAGACACCACCTCTAACACAGATGATAAAAAGTTTTGAGTCCTTCCACAGAGATCCTGTACCCACAGAAGATCTGGCTAGTGTCCATTCTTTTAAGGCATAATGGGCCTGTGTTACTGACTTGACTTCTGACAGGGGCCAGTCGAGGTTTACAGGAGCATTTTAAAATTAGGATAAAATAGTGAATACTGAGCTGTCCCTTTTATTAATTCTGTTTTAAAAATACCGACTAAATGAGGAAAAATTAAGAAAAAAGGAAGGTCACACTCATGTTAATGAAGATAGTGATTAAACAAGGACAGTGAGATCAAAATCCAAGCAGTGCTTTAATGACGTGAAGTTTTGCTAAAGACCAGATATTCCAAAAGACTCTTTTACATATGAACACCTAGGTACCTAGGAGTAGTAAATTAATTACTTTGTGTCAAATGTCCGTTTTGCAAGGGAGCATTAAAATGGTTTGTTCAGCATATAAATATTGTGGGCATTGTCCTTCACTTGTTGAGTTAGAAATAGGTACTGATACAGAAGTTAATTAGCTAATTTTGACAAACTGCGCTCTGAGACAGATGGTACTTGATTATTCTGTGTTGTCTGTCATTGTGTTATGCTCCTTTTGGGTACAACAGAAAAGGGGCCTGTTGGCTTGCTCCAACCAGACTGCTATCTTCCTGGTTAGGTGGAGCTCCAAGGAGGTAAAGGGAAGTTGTTCCTTTCCTGGGAGCTTTCTCAGAAGGGAAAGTCTTCATAGGATTTTGTGGAGCAGGGAACTGGGGAGTCACGGGTGAGCTGGAAGTTTGCAACACAACAGAGATTAGGCAAGGAAGAGTCATATCCCCTAACCTTCCAGGTAACAAACTGCAAAACCTGTCTTTCAAGATGCCCAGAGGTGACTGTGGAGTTTGAAGCAACCAAAGAAAACATTGTACTGAGTTTTCTGCTAATTAAAAAAAAAAACAAAACAAAACCAAAAAATGCAAAGAAACCAAAACACGAAAAGCTTTTAGTTCACTTAGCTTTCTGGAGTTCTTTTTTATGAGAAAAAAATGAAGAAAAAAGCATTATGGTTTGGCAAGCTCAGGGACCTATCATGCCAGCACCGATGGAGTGAGGGAGTGTATGAGGAGTGTATACCTTTTTATGATAAACACAAACATATGTAACTATCTAGAAGTGTTAGCCTGTTAGGAATATTGAAATGCAATATCTTACATGAGGTAGTCAAACAATCTTTTGCATATAACATTATTTTCTTTCTCCTTCTCTATTACTGAACTGTTAAGGAACTGACCCTGACTTTCTCCAACTATTGGTAAGAAGTTGACAACAAAATTGAACACATTTTACTAATTCACTAAAAAGCAAAGAGATTTTGGGGTATTTTGTTTTGGTTTTTTTTTATTCATTTCTGTATTTCTGAATTCAGAGCATGGTGAATATAAGAACTCTGACAGCTGAGAAGCTAAAGTGTAGATTCTCCTGAATTAATGGGATCTTTGGTCACCACTAATTGGAGTCTCTTGGAACAGTTTGTGTTGATAATGCCAAAACAGGATATGGAGGCAGATATAGTCAACAAAGTCTGCCAGTTTCTCCATTGTGATCTATCTACTGTGGCTGCCTCAACCAGACTAATGGCTGGTCCTAATAAAGCTTTCCCAAAGAAGTCCCTCAGGGGTTGGTGTTGGGACTTATCCTATTCAACATCTTTGTCAGCAACATGGACAATGGGATTCAGTGCACCCTCAGCAAGTTTGAAGACGACACTAAGCTCTATGGTTTGGATGATACATGACGGAAGGGATGCCATCCAGAGGGACCGTGACATGCTTGAGGGTGCTGAGGCACTGGAATAGGTTGCCCAAGGAAGTTGTGAATGCTCCATCCCTGGCGGTGTTCAAAGCCGGGTTGGACAGAGCCTTGGGTGACATGGTTTAGTGTGAGGTGCCCCTGCTCATGGCAGGCGGGTTGGAACTAGATGATCTTAAGGTTCTTTCCAACCCTAACTATTCTATGATTCTATGATTCTAGTAGTAGGGCAGCTTGCACAAGTTTTGGTCCCTTTTTTATCTCTAATGTTTCATACATTTTTGTACAGTAATTTACAGGATCTCAAATAAAGATGATATGTAAATTGTCAATAAAGTAGAGCAGAAGTTAATGAGATGGAGCTGCTTGGGTCTATGGTATAGGAAAATCTTGACATTTTCCTTCTTTACCTTTGTCCCCCAACAATTTGTGGGACAAATTGTTGTTTTCCCTCTGGTTGACTTGAAGGTGCATATAACCAGGTTGTTAAATCAGAAAGTCCAGGATATTTTTACATAACATTTGGTTCAGCAGTGCTTCAGAATATCTGTAAAAGAGACAGACAATGGAGAAGAAATTATTCTGGAGAAGAAAGTCAATATTATAAAATTGAGAAAGAAATTGGAATATTAAAAGATATATTGTTTTAAAATAATCATAATGGATTTATGTGGTGTTTCAGTAAAAATATATATTAGATTTTTGTAGCCATTTAGACCTCCAGCCCAAGGACTTCCATGCAATTGCCAAGGAATTCCATGTCCTTTTGGTCATATTTGATGCCACACACAAACTTCATGCAAAAGGTACATTCTCCAAGGCATGAAAATAGTCTTGATTTTGCTGGTAAGGATCACTCGCATATTTAAAAATGAATATGCTACATTTAAAGAGGAACCTTATAGATATATATTAACTTTTGCAAGTGGAAAAAATGTGCTAGAGAAGGAACTGTCAGTGTTGTCATGTATCTAACCTGCACCACAGTAAGATCACATCTCAAATTTTGCTCTTTCTTAAAAAAAAATTCTACTGGTATAAAATTTTCCCAGTATAATCTGATGCATACACATGGATTAAACTTTTGCTGAACCACAGATTTTGGTTCTGTACTTTATTTTTTTGATATGGTAAATTAAGATTGGAAGGATATAGAGGAGTATCAACTTGTCTGAATCTAATAATTGTGTACTGAAAACTAAGTATTTGCAATAACAAAATCAATTTTTCACTTCAAAACTTTACATAGAAACACAATTTGAGTGAATGTTGAGAGGAATTATTTTTCAAAATTTGTCAGTTTAAAAATTTGCATATAAGCTTCCTCAAGGAATATTTTTTTCCTAGCAACAGGAAATATAGCTGTAATATCCCCTAATGCAGGAGAAATTTATATTCATTCCCCAAACATTATGGCACTTTTAAACCAGCTTTTTTTCCCCACAGTTTTGTTTGCTTGTTTGTATGTTTGTTTGGTTGTTTTTTTTCCTAACTCTTCTTGAAAATTTGCATAGAGAACAAGAAAGAAAGTGGTTACCATGAAAAATAAAAATTAATTTTTAAAATAGAAAAGTCACTTAGTCAACCACTAAGTAGTGAATGCTACATTGGAAATAGAAAGAAAAAAATGTAAACTGTATGAGTGCAAGTGTGCACTTATTTCATGAAATCTCAGGCTGGCCTGCAATAAAATAAACAAGCTAAGAAAAAAATAGAGTGCCTTCTTTTAAGACACTGTTCAGTTAGGTCAATAGGTGCAGTTAGCAGAGGCAATTGTGCAGTATATCTTCCATTTTAATTTAAGATAAAGTGTCTACAATACATGAAAATGTGCTTCATGTGCATTTTATTAAAGCTGACAAATATAAGCTTAATAATGTGTGTGCTCATGCGCATATGTGAAGAAGAGGGAAATTTATATAAGTCAAGCTCAGGAAAGCTTTTTCATAGCAAGTAGAGAGAGCTGTACCTTACCAGCCCTCTTGAATCAATACAGTGAAGTTGAGTTCCTTATTGATTCTCTTGATAAAATGATGCAGTTCTCTCTCTTTCTCTCCCTCTCCCCTGTAATACAGTAGAGCATTAAAGTAGCAGGATAAGTACATTTACAGCCTTTTTAGTGCTGCCCACAGGGTGCTATAAAGGCACAAACTGGATATAATTGAAGCACATATTAACTTACCTTCTGTTGTACAGGAAGAGCATAAGCTGGCTGTTAATGTGCACAGTGTTGAAACTCTTAACTTGGGGGATGAGAATTAGCTTGCAGTAGTAATTTGGTAAGCACCTGGGAAAATTGCAAGCTTCATTTCCTGCAACGTGGAATATGATTAAAACCAGAATATATTATTATCAGGGGTACCATTAAAAAATGTGTAGACAGCATTCTATGATGTTAAAAAGGAAATTGGAAGTTGTATCCAGATGTTGAAGATGCTGCATGTTAATTATTGTCTACCACAGTGCCTTGAAAGTGCAATTCAATTATTTGCTTTGTCAAGCAATATTTTGATTAACTTGAACTTTAATTTTGTACATCTGGTGTTTTTCACACTGTGATAAAACAGTGTTGAGGTATGCTACTCTGCCAACAGTATCTTGAAACAACAGAAAGAACATATGCAAGGCAACAGTAAGCCATATTAAATACAGGAAATAGCCTCCCCCTAGCCCGCTGTTCTTTTCTTCGAATGGAGGGCAAAAAAACCCTCAAACCTTTCTCAAAAGGCATTCAGTAAAAACACAGAGTTTAGTGTGTATTTATGGATATTGAGCCTGAAATTATATTTGTCTCTTGGACTTTTTCATGCATTGTCTTTAATTGGTATGATCACATTCCCATAATTACTGTATTAAGTAATTTGAATTGTAATGCACAATGCAAAATGCCTTTGCAGATCCTGGCCAGTAGGAAATCAACAGGGTAGTCTCTGGTGATAACCAGACAAATTGTAAGATTTTCTGGGTCGTCATGTCCTCTTTCTCAATTCTATATAAAATTAAACCATTAAATTTTATGACATGGTTATTAATTCTATAAAAAACCAAGAAAAATAAAATTCAAAATATTCTCCTATAGTGTCATTTATGTAGGTGCTCCTATTCATGGTTTGAGGAGACATTTTGTTGTGCACTATGCTTGGCCCATTTCTGAGTTTGCTGAGAAGGTTGGATCTTCACTTGGTTTTGAGTTTGTTTTTTTTCTTCTTTATTTAGAGAATCCCTTGCAGGAGCTGCAATGCAGATGGGGACTGGACACGATATTCCAGATAGTACTGACTTTCCCAAGGGAAATGGCCTGAACTGATGAGGAGCTGGCAGCTGCAAGGTGGGATATACATGTCATTATTCTACTCAACGGCAGGCAGCCTTCTGTTGCAGGACGCACTTCCTTAGACTTGCAGGAGGATTTATGGCTGTCTCATCCTCTATTGCCTTTAAGATTTAAACTGTCTCAGCTCCCCTCCCTGTAGGCTGTACTCTGTTTCATAAGATTCAGTTATCTCTCTGCACTTTTCCCACCTGAATATTTTATTTTTATGTAGGATTCATAGAGAAATTATTTTATTAGCTGAAAGCTAATGTCAGGTGGCATGCAACAAGATCTTTTGTTACCAGCTGGAAAGCCCTACGTATTTGGTTTCGTAGAAGAGAGCTGGAAACAGATGGTATTTATACAAAAGGGTGAAAGTGTGCAAATGGACATTTTGCTGTTTCCTGAAGTGTTTGCTCTAGGTAGTTTCACAATTAGTAATTTGAAGTATTAATAAGCAATATAAATTGCACAGAAGCTTTAAAAGTATTTTTTTCTTCCTTTGAAAAAAAATACTATAATATGACACGGAATACAAGTGGTTTCTTCAGTTCAAGAGTATCTGCATTATGTGGAACACTGAATTTAAATATTCAACAGCGTAACATGTTTAAGAGACTGAGAGCTGGTATGAGAAAACACTGATTCAATTTGCTTAACAACTTTTGTGGCATCATGAACAAGTTACTTATTCCCTCTTTGGCCCATTTTTATTCATTGCCACAGAACAATGATGTGAGAGCAAACAAGTTAAAAGGCATTAAGGAGACTGATAGTAATGAGTAGAATTGATTTAAAATGTTCTAGAATATCTTTCCAGAGCAGAATATGTTTGCTAATACACTTAGCATATGAAAAAAAATTTTTGAGGAAGGGGTGGGGAAGTAAATGTTGCTTAATGAACAATAAAAGATGTTCTAGCAGACAAGTGTTTCAATTCTACTGAATATCTCAACTTTGAATATACAGAATTGGATGTAAAGGAGAGAGGGTTTGGATAGGCTTGTGAAGAGAACACCAGGGTCTAATTCAAGTGAGCAGAGTGCTTCTGGTGGCCTTCATTTTCAATTTCTATATTATCAATAGTTTACAGAAGAGAAGTATGATTATTTGTATTTCATAAAATTTTAATAGATTTTTTATATATAAATTGTAACATAAATGATGAAAATTGAGAAAGTAGATAGATTTTTTGTTTGGTTTATTTTACCTGTAGCAGCTAAAATTGGGGGGTGTGTATTTTTGTCAGTATTAGATTTTGAAAAGTAAGAGTTAATATAGGACCCTTGAATAAACAGAAAAGTCATTGCGTCAGGGATATTGGGGCACTTCATTATTATTAATAATAAATTGGTGAAGCCTAGAGTATAGGAATAAGAAACAGGGGGGTTTTTTAGATATAAGATTATTGGAAAACATTAAGCTGTGCCTTTTACATTTTTATGTCAGAGATAGAATAATTTTATAGTTAATTTTAGAATCAAAATACTTTTACTCATGAAAATGATCAAAGTTTCAATTAAATAAATTTTTGAAAGTGACTTTTTGATGAGCAAAAAGAAAGGTGTGCGTTGGGGGAAAGCCACTGCTCAGTAATTTTGTACTTGTGTATGCCCGTTTTGATTGTTTTTCCTCTCCAACCTTTCCTGTTTATATAGATCTTGAGGTATGTTAATGGTATTCCTGTCTCAACCCTCACTTCAATGATTTTCAAAGAGATGTTGTGTGCAGTTACCTCTATGGCAGCGTTTTCCTTATTTTCGGAGGAAATTTGAAATAATCTAATTTGACTGAACATGAAACTAGCCAAGAATTTATTATCACAAAGATTTATAACAATGAATGCCCATCTTCCAATCTTGTTTTGCACTAAATATTTAAACATATTTATTGTTTCCCAGGTGTTTACAAATCTAAATGTTCTTCCAGATTTTCACTGTTGCTAATAATAGTGTTACCAGCAGTATCATTTACTCATTCTTTTATGAAAAGGACTTGAGAGTTTCATTAATAGCTGTTATTTTTTCATCATTATTGTGGAAAACATCTGTATAACTTTATGGAATTATCCTGAATATGATTAAAGCAATAATTGGCTTAATCTAAAAATTCATATGCGTATAAATTGCAACAGGCAAGTTACTTACTTCAAGTGGGTTCTCAGCATATTTTTTTCTTTGGGTTTTGTATAAACAATTTTTGAGGGTTTGTCTGTTGTTTTACTCTATCTTATGTCTGTCAGACATAAAAATTCGCCATGAGTTAAAGGATAGCAGGCTATTTTAGAAGATGAAAATAGTATGTGAATGTTCAAGTAAGGCAAATAATATTTTGCTTCAGATGATTTAAAACTGCTTACAAAATTAGAATAGTAAAATCTTGTCATAGCCTTGAATGATTTTTTTTCTGTTTAGCAGTTGTTTTTATTTTTATAAGAAATAATATGGCTGATTACCATCTATCTTGGAATAAACTAAAGCCTTGAGGTTAAAGCTGTCTAAACTCTTTTTTCAGTTTGCTTTATGACCTTTTCTTGTATTACAGCAAGTGAACTAACATCTGACAAACCTTCAATTTTGGCAGGTTAGGCTATGTGTTATTTGGAAAAGAAATACAGTTTAAAGACAAAAGTCTTCAAACTTTAATACTATCATATTTCACAGTTCAACTGAACTTTGTTACTTCTGTGTTTTTTTCCTTTTGTCTCTTTAAGTATATTTTCTAGCACTTTAATTATTTTGTAAACTTTAAGCAAGATTTTTTAGCTGGAAAACTATCAAAATACTCATAGTTTTGAGCACAGGCAGCAAAAGGGCAATATTTTGCTGATTCCTTCTGATATCAACCCTTTGAATAGCTTGACCTATTTTCAGTAGTTATTGTTCCTCTGACAACTGTTCTTTTAATATAAGTAAGTCTATAAATATTATGTAAGTTTATCTGCTTTTATTTATCTCATATTTTTAAGTGTGAGAGCAAGGGAACACTTGATTACACCATTCTTAGTCAGCCACAGTATCATAACAAATATTCCAGAAGTTTTTACATGCTGAAGACTCATGGGCAGAGAAATGCCACATAAAAATGATAAGTTTGAAGATGAATGTAAGGATATATGCATGTTACATATGAAAACTATCCTCAAATTGGAAACTCACCCTCTCCATTTATCTGTGCCTTAATATGTCAAAACCCAAATGTGAGATCAGGTGGTGATATGGTGCTTGTATGCAGATTGTCACGATGGATCTGAGACATAACTTCTGCTTCATGGGTCAAAAAAGAGGGAAGAGATGACTGAGCTGCCCAAGCCCTAGGACTCCCTGTACTGAACAGGGTTGGCAAACAGTTTGCTGATTAGTTGTTTGGATTGTGGATATTTGCCAGGTGAGCATGGATGCTTTTAATATAAGAAGTTGATTTTACATTCTAAGCATGAGATCCTAATTATTGCAGAGCTTTCATTGCAGATGAGGCTCTTATCTAGAGCATTTTTGAGAAGTCTGGGGAGAAAAATGAAATTAGCTGATGGCTTTATGCCCAGATATTGTATTGGCACTTGCAACTTTCCTGGGGACTCTTTTGCTGGACATCCAGAGCTTTCAGAACACAAACCCCATTCTATTTTATATCAAGTTTCTTGAAACCCCAGCTTATCACCGCAGGAATGTATTGTGTGTGTCAACACAAAGTTCTATGTTAAAACATAAAAAGTTATGATGATATCCACAATTCAAGCATTTCGACGTGTTTCAATACTTGCTTTGCTTTGTAATAAAATTTCAAAATCAGAAAGACCCATGGAATTCCATTCCATGTAACTATACAGCTGTCCTACCCTGCTCTATGTATCTAAATAGTTCTAAAAATATTTTTTTTCTTAATTTATGAAAACCAAGAGCAGTTCTTTTCCTTTTTGAAAGGCCAAAGATTAAATGTTGTATTGAATTTCCAAGAGGGATACTTAGTACTGAAATAAAATGCAATGTTTTCATTTTGCTGGATTTTATGTTTCATGTGGATTGGTTTATACAGAAGGCACCTTCGGTTAAATTTTTTATACAAGCAACTCTAGCTGATGTATTATTTATCTATTTATTTATTTATTTATTTTTGGTTTCATGCAGACCTTGCCTCATCTTGAACAAATAACAATTTGTGGTCTATAGAATAAAAATGTCTCATAATGGTTTGTGTTGTATTCTGTAAATATATAGCATTTTCAGAAATGTGGAGCTCAGAATAATTCAGCCATGTATATAAATCTGTTTTGTAGGAGTTTGACAACTTGGGATTTCATGATGTTCTTTCTAGTGTATTTTACTCTTTAGTACCTGTTCCGCATACTAACTACTGTGGAAGGTGAAAGGCTAGAACCAGAATCACTTTTTTAAATTTTTTTTTATCAGAATTTCCTTTTTCTGCTTTCTCCTTGTTATTCTTTGACTGTAAATGTTGTAGTCCCTAAAAGATAGAGGAAGGAAAGAAATGTCTTGAGTAAGTATTCATGAGTTGGTATAAGTAGACTGTACATGCAGGGGTTTTATCCCTTCCAGACTACATGTCTGACAGGCTCCTGTCTGAATATGACACCTTCTGAGGTTAAGAAACTATGTGTTATACTTTTGAGGAATATCTCTCTTTCTCTTTCTCTTTTCAACTAAAGAAAATGATAAAACAGATTTTATAGTGAGTTGTCTGAACATTTTATAATGTCCTACATAGATTTGAACAGAGCTAAATATACAGGATTTGTGAATTCAGAAATGTTTGACAAAAAAAGGAGGAAGAAATACAAATTTGTGAATGTCACTATCTTCTTTGAATTTGTCAGGAAGCTCTGGTAGGTTTAATTTTCTGCTGGAGAAAGCTGGAGATAATGGATACTGACAAATGAAGTGCTTTTATTCATGCTCCTGAACGCAAATTATAATATAAGTAGAATTCAAAAGCATGTCTTTTAACCATCTTGATGTATCTGAGGGAACTTACTAAATAATTTTTGATGGTTCATGTGGTTTGAAGAAATCTGAAATTAAGCCTACCTTCAAATTATCTCCTTCAAGAAGATCTCCATCAGAGTAGGGAAAAAATGAAACCAAGCATTATATACTTGCAAAATTGTTTATTTGGGTGATTTGGCTTCTGGAATGCAATGAAATCTAGGTTAAGTTTGAGAAGACCTCAGGTATGTGGTTTGTATCTACAAACTAGCATCTAAAGTAGTTAACAGTCTAGAAGATTAATAAATCCAGTGAAAGGCATGGCTTGCAATGCAAGGTGTGCTGCTAAATCCAAGCAGCCACTTAGGGTAATACAATGCCTTGTTGACAATTTTTTCTGTTTTATCACAATTCTGGTGTGAATTATAGCACAATATTTAATGCTGAGCAAATTTACACTGAGAAAATCTCACTTAAATTAGTAAGAACTTTGCCTGGGTTTTCATAGAAGTGAAGTTGACTAAGGAATATGACCACAAACTCCATTCACTCGTTGTAGAAACCTGCTCACTTTCAATGGAAAAATAATGGAAAAGAGCAGGTTTTGGAACAGCTATTATTATTGTGAAGTGAGGACTTTGTTATTTGTGGAGATAAAATTAACAAAGCCTGTCTGAAAATTAATGGAGAGAGAGTGGAAGAACAGAGTTTCATCTAGACAAAATGAATATGCACAAGGAAAGTCCTGTCTAGCTATATATGGCCCCTCATATAAAACCTGTCTGATTAAAATTTCATTTGCACTTTGTGTTGATTTTTTTTTTTTTTAGATTTAAGATGAGTGACAGTGTGATGAACAGCAAGCTGCTGATCTTGTTCTGTGTTGTGGTTTAAGCTCAGCCAGTAATTCAGAACCATGTAGCCACTCGCTTGCTCCCTTCCTTCTTCTGCCCTGCTCCCGGGCAGGATGGAGAGGAGAATCAAAAGAATGTAATCCCCATGGGCTGAGATAAGAACAGTCTAATAACTAAGGTATTATATAAAACAACTACCACTAATAATAATGATGATAAAGGAAATAACAAGGGGAGAGAATATAAAAATAAAAGGGAAAAAGGAAAAGAAAACAATAAGCACAAATGGTGCGCAGTACTATTACTCACCACCTGCTGACTGACACCCAGCCCGACCAGAGCAGCAATCCGGGCTGTCCGGGTAACTCCCCTCAGTTCATATACTGGGCATGACGTGCTGTGATATGGAATACCACTTTAGCTATTTCAGGTCAGGTGTCTGGTCTCTGCTTCCTCCCAACTTCTTGCACCTCTCCTCACTGCCAGAGCATAAGAGACTGAAAAAGCCCTTGATCAGAGTAAGCATTACTTATAAAAAACTAAAACACTGGTCTGATATCAACATTGTTCTCAGACTAAAGCCGGAACACAGCTCTGCACCAGCTACCAAGAAGGAGAAGAGTAACTGTTAAAGCTGAACCCAGGACATCCTGTTAAAATAAAAGGGTTTCTGTAACCAACTTTAAGAATTAGACCTTGCTAACTAGCTTCGTGCTACCATCTTAGAAGAAGGAAGACTCAACTTCAGACCTGGGCAGATGGAGCTCATCTAGCCTTTCAAGGCCTTCCATCTAGAGAAGGAAGCTCTAACCAAACTTATAACATGAGGACTTTACTGTCGCCGTCCTAATTATCTAGGCCCTGGCAGATAAACCTCAGGTGTAAAGGATGGGGCCAGTTCTGGGCACGCTGCGCCTCACCTAAAAAAATCCTCTGCGCAGGCTCAAAGGGTTTCTTCACACTCGCAGAGTCCCGTAGCAACAGGCGAGGGATGAAACGGCAGATGATAAGGTGCACTGGGAGCTGCAGACTGAACCCTGCATGCACACGGTTCAGGACATTTGGTCGCTTTAAGCTGACCCAGGAGATGACAGTCTTGTTCAGAATAATAATTTGTTAGAACAGCCACAGTCTTCTAAAGAAAACTGCAACATAAATGAATGTAGATGGATTTTGATGACAGGCCTTGGACAAAAGTGAGCAAGGAAGTTAGTAAAAAAGTCAGCATGACATACTTCTTGATACCTATTTTCTTTATACATAAATTCTTACTTCCTAGAATTTTCAGGTTCTAATGTTTCCAGGTTAAGTCTTTGGCATAAGTCGAGTATTTTCTGAGCTGGCCTATACTGTGTCCCTTCAATTAATTTTTAAGACTCTACAGCAATAGAAAACAAGCAAACAATAAAAAACTTTTAAGATAAAACTTTGTCCTATGTTTTCTCTTAATAACTAGGGAAAGAAAAAAAAAGTCTGGTTTTCAGCATTTCATGGGAAATATTTTCTATGCCTGGAGACACTGAGTATTTAGTAAGGAGTTTTTAAGATTAAACCTTAGAACATATATTTAATGGCATTTAAAGGTAAAAGGTGCTCCAGAAAAGTTTATCTACAATTATGATTAAGAGAAGCTAACCGGCTTATTTATCTTGGCCTCGCATTCATTCTTCAGGTTTTTAAATTCTCTTAGCAGTTAAAACTTCTGATTTTCTTGCATACTGTACTTTTCCTTTCCATTGGAGCACCTCTGTTAGACTAATTTGTCCGTTATATAATTAGACTGTGCTCTAATTTCTGGGTAGAGAGAAGATATGTTTTTTTCCTTTAAGGCACATTTTCTACAATCAACTGCTTGCTAAATAAATTATGTGGGTTTGTTTTGTTTGTCTGGTTTTGGCTTTTCAAGCAAAATATTTTGGATTTCTTTATCATTTATCACCACACATGCTAATGGATTTACAGATTTTTTTAATGTGTAAAATAATTATTCAGTTGTGCAGGTTTGACTCTTGTGTAACACAGGTCAGACAATATTATGGATTCACCTTTATTAATTCCACTTAATTCTAGCTAATATATGTCTTCTACAGACAGTGTCAAACTAAATAATTTAAAAATGGAATATTTGTTACTAAAGTGGGTTTTTTTCTGGTTCTTAACAAGCCTTAATGCTAGAAAATTGTGCCTTACTCCATGTAGAATTTGTCTTGATACAACTTCCAAATGCAGAAGTTCATTTTGCTTTCTGCTGGAGTAAAGAGTTTTATTACAGCCTATTTTCTATGCATCCGAATACTTTATATAGTACAACTGGCAACCTCTTGCTCTATTTCCTGTATAAACCAGTATGAGCCTGAGTATTTGTGGTTTGATTCCATTCCAAAAAAACACTGAAAGGAGCCCACAGCTTCTGGTGGTGATGTGCTTGTGGGCACACATGCTAGGGGAATAAACAAACCAATTTTGTACATGATCAAGCAGTTACTGGGTGTGACCACTGAATACTGGTCAACTTTAAGAAATTAGACAAGTGACAGTTATTTTAACTCTTTTATCAAAATAGTAACGCAAATTGTGCTTATACATCAGAGTGTGTATTCTGTTTAATAAGATGTCAGAAAAATTGTAAGGCAGTTTATAAGAGGCCTACCAGAAAGCTGGTGAGGGACGTTTAACAAGAGCATGTGGTGGTAAGACAAAGGATAACGGCTTTAAACAAGAACAGGGTAGATTTAGGTTAGATATTAGGAAAAAGTTCTTTGCTGTTAGTGTGGTGAGACACTGGAACACATTGCCCAGAGAAGTTGTTGTGACTTCCCCCCTTTCTGGAAATGTTCAGTGTCAGGTTGGATGGGACTTCGAAAAACCTGGTGTAGTGGAAGGTTTCCCTTTCCATGGCAGAGTGGTTAGAAACGGGTGATTTTTAAGGTCTCTTTGAATCCAAACCATTTTATGATTCTATGATTCTATATTAGTTCTGAACTTCTGTTTTTGAGGGGCCTATAATTTTGAAGAGAAGGGGATGATGTTAAATTGAAATCATAATTTACTAGAAATGCGCTACTTCCTTTTAGTTCCTTCTTCTGTTTAAATTCAGTTCTTATAATTCATATACTAGCAATATTAATGACAATCAAGAAAACAAGATTTAGCTTTGGAAACATGATACGGTTAAAGACACGGTGTTTATCTCCTTTTAGTGAACTTTGTTGGGGTTTTTTTGGCATTAGAATTTAATGTGCAAAGAGAGTAGTCATGATAGCAGAACTTGTCTATAGTTGCTATAAAGCTATATAAATAGATCATAAAAGGCTTTAAAGAAAACATTATGGACTGTAGGTTCAATGATCCATGTTTGAGAAAATACTTTCTTATCCATCAAACTGCAAGTTCTATTTGTGTTGAACCAGTTAAAGTCAGCATTTAATCAGTGAATCTAATGGGTTTTGTGCAGGTTATTAATCTGTTAGTGGCTCTAAATTAAATTTTGTATCCTTTGGTCTCCCTTTTTATCCTCACCTGAGCACCTCTCAATCATTTAATTCTGCAGAAGACAGACTTGCTAAAACAATGATTCAGACATGTTGGAAGCTTATTATCACCCCTGTGCTAATGCTCTGCATCTGAGACATTGGTTGTGACAATATGAAGTTTGATTACAAAACAAACATATCTGTAGTCAAATAATCTGCGCATATTCATGAGAAATAAAGCAGGTCAACAATTAGCTGTGATGAAACCACACAGCTGTTATCTTACCTGTGCACTTGCAAGAATATATTTTCAAGATATAGCTGAAATTTGCTATTTATAGGATGACCTAGGGAAGGGATAGAAAAGACTTGTGGTGAAGAATTTTGAAAAGGTATGTATAACTTCAACATGGTACAAGATTTTATAGCAGAGCAAGCAAGCATGTCACTGATATTTCTTTAAAAATATCCGCAGTGATGCTGATTCTATCCTCAAGCAGCTTGTTATGAGAAACACACATAATTTATCAATGTTTGGAATCTGCCTTTATGCAACCTTGTAGAGCTCCCAAACACATGAAGTTCTTAATAGAAAAAGTGAATTATTTCTGGTCCAAATGCCACATAGTAATGAATTTCTCTTAACATCCCATAGTTTTACTCTGTGCCAGCATCCTGAAGTGTCAGGAAAGAGATGAAAGTGAGATTGTGTCTGTGGATTAAATGTAAATGATGTGCATTGAACATTTGGCAGCTTATTTCTTCCTGTTCTAAATTGGTTCTGCAGCAAGTTTATTACTACAGTCTCTGAACAACCTGTCAAAATTTTCACAGGGTGAACTCTAAGATGAATCAATTAGTAGTTTATTGTCTGTATTGTATATATTTTATGTTTTATTTGGGTTTATTGAAAGAGAGCAACCAAGTTATGAGAGGTAGAAAAAAACAGTAGCAGCATAGTAATTTACCAAATATCCTTATGTGGGTTCTTGTAACATGATAATTATAATCACATATGCAATGACTGTAACAAGAAGGAAGCTAGAGAATCTTGTAATGGTGGTCTTGTTTCATATTTTTGTTAAGTAGGTATTTGTTTCTTTTAATGTTAATTATAAAAATTAAGTGGAAGAGTTAAACACACATAGATGAGCACAGTCTGAGAGTGGTTCTATCTCTCCTAAAAAGTCTTCCTTTCCAGTGGCAAGTAGATACTTGCTCATGAAATATTTGTCTCACTTGAGAGCATCACATGCATGTGGACAGAAACCTGTCACTTCTGATTATATAAGAATTAGTGAAATTCTACACTGTTTTATGTCAAGAAATGTAATGAATTATTAGATTGCATCATTTGGTACAGTGCATATCACACTGAGAAATTTCTCAATGTTCCAAAAGTCAAGTGTTTCAAAACTAGAAATTTATACAAACACAGAGAGAGAAAATAAAATCAGAATGTTTTAAGTAACTCCTAGGTGTTTTCCTGCTCTGAAAAAAAATTAAAAAAATGTACACTTCAAGCAAATTATAAGTGTTCTTCTGGTTGATCTCATTTTCATGTCATTATAACACTAAAATAACACTAAAATAGTGCTAAAATAATGTATTGCATCAGACATAGGAAACTATTTTATTGTGTATTTAAAGCATTGTGTGTTACATGTCATTTCAAGGCAAACAAAAAGTCAAGCAAAAACACACTTTACAATTGAAAAGCTGTTTTGGAAAACGTGGGTGATTGATAGCTATTTATTACAACTAATGTTTCAGCACTATTAAGCAAAATGCTTAGTAAGGTGCCTGGCAGTGATGAGCGAATAATAGGATGCTAAGTGGTCCTAAGGAAAAAGTGCTACTTAGCAATTTTTTGAAGTGTTAGATGATTGTTGGTTCCAGCCACCAAGTTTGTATTAGCAGAAATGATTTCTATTTGCCTTTATTTATTTCTCTGACAATGGGATAGAGAAGAGCGAGTCAATAGTTTTCCAAGTAGAAAAGCTTTTTTTTAAAGTACTCACCCTTTGTACTCTCATCTTATGTGTAGTAGTGCGAGTACAGTGCAAAAAACATTCAAGTTTGGTTGGAAGTGACTCCTGAAGACTGTAGCACTGAAAAAGGACTAAAGCTAGATGTCACGGAGAGGTATGAGTCTCTTTGAATTTTATATTTTTAGCAGAACTGTTTTTCTTTTGTTTTAATTACTGTTCTTGTATTTGTTTGGAATGAGATGTTGCATTTAGGTAATATCATTTGTTACTAGTTTCAGAGCAGGTTGAAATATCAGTGATCACTGAACCTCAGTTCTGGAACTTTGCAACCTATTTAAGCAGTGGTAAGGATTGATTATTTAGTTATTCTAGAGTGCTTCAATTAGGACAAGCACTGTGAAAGTACTGAAAATTAATAACTTTGTCTATTAGTTAGGGTAATGCTTGTAGTGTTTGAAAGTATACTTGCAAGAGTTGTTACAATAAAAAAATATTTGCAAAAGCCATTTATGCCTAACTTGTTGTTGATCCTGACACTCTTAATTTATTATATAAGTTCATAGGGTCAGCATTTTTAAATGTGATTTCAAAGCTACTTTTGAGCAACAGTCTTACTGGAGGGAGTGTGCACCGGTTTAGCATTTAGAAGTGCTCAGATATTTGTAAATACTCAGCCACTCATGGGACAGAATAAGATCTGATGTGAGTTTGGTCAGCTAACTAAACCAATATTTTTCTACTTATGACAGAAATGAACTGACCTAGAATAAGTGAATAAAATTATGCTGGTTTATCCTGGGTGAGGATTAGATTTTACAACACTGAATACACACTGCTTTAACAGTAGTTTGAATACACACTGCTTTACAAGCGGAAAATGTTACATTTCTGTTTCTCACTGAATTTAATTTCATGTTTAGTATCAGTTACAGGGTGATTAAGCAGCTGTTGATTTCTTTCAAGAAAGATGAGATTAGGACCCTCATTTTAGTCTTTTGGCTCTTAAAAGCAGAAAATTAATTGGAAAATCCCGGAAGGAATGGAAAAAAAGAGGCATAATTTCTGTAGTATTTTGTGTTGATATTGATGGTTTTTATAGTGGTATTATTATTTTGCTATTAATCATTAGTGTTTCAGATACTGTAATAAAAAATATGCATCTTCAGGCTTAATGCATAATGCAGAAAATGAACCAACAACGGGATATCAAGTGAATATGATCTGTTGTTCTAGTACTAAAAAAGTCTGGCAGTATTTGTGCTTGATTAGTACTCCATATCAACGTAAATTTATGACCACCGAGTTTGTGATTAACCTCCACTGCTCATGTGAAGCTCATTACAAATACTGACCACTGAGAGAATATCTGATTGCAGGTTAATGTTAATATGGGCCTGATCTGCAATCGGAGGAATGACTTTTCCTGACACTGTGAAGATGAAATTTGGGGTACAACATTTAAGAACTTTCAAGGGTGTTAAAAAGCAGAAAAAAGACTGATTATTCAAATTAGGCATTACAGCACTTCATTGCAGACCCTGATTATCTTTCACCTTATTAAAAAGCTGTTTAAAAATAATTTATGATTTAGCTGCTAACAGATGATAAAATATTCATTTGAGATAATGGCTCAATCAGATTATATTTTATTGCTCTCTGTTTATTGGTCTTTATAAAGGGACAGTGGATTAATTATACCTCTATTTTACCATCTCAGTAACATTAAGAAATATCACTACTGGGAAAGAAATTCATTCAGAGAAGAGTCTTTTCATTTTAATTACATAATTTCAGGTAATAAAAGAAATAGGCATGACTATTTTGCGTCTCAGAGAACTAATTTTAAAAATCTATCCAAACTGGCTTTCAAAAAATGACTCAGTGAATAACTATTTAAAGGTAAAAGTAAAATCTTACTGTGCTATTCCTTCTTCATAGAATCACAGAATCATAGAATAGTTAGGGTTAGAAAGGACCTTAAGATCATCTAGTTCCACCCACCCTGCCATCAGCAGGGACTCCTCACACTAAACCATGTCACCCAAGGCTCTGTCCAACTTGGCCTTGAACGCCGCCAGGGATGGAGCATTCACAACTTCCCTGGGCAACCCATTCCAGTGCCTCACCACCCTCACAGTAA
>JANHGB010011549.1:0-28538 GCA_026283785.1 Coracopsis vasa | reverse complement strand
CACTGGCACAGGTTGCCCAGAGAAGCTGTGGCTGCCCCATCCCTGGCAGTGTTCAAGGCCAGGTTGAATGGGGCTTGAAGCAACCTGCTGTAGTGGAAGGTGTCCCTGCCCATGGCAGGGGGTTGGAACTAAATGATCTCAAAGGTCCCTTCCAGCTCAAACCATTCTGTGATTCTGTGATTGTGTTTCCATACCAGCTTCTGCTAAAGGTAGGAACTTCCAGAGTCACAGAATTGCAGAATGGTTGAGGCTGGAAAGGACTACCGGGGATCATCTAGTGCAACCTCCCTGCTCAAGTAGGGTCACCTAGAGCACACTGGTCAGGGTTGTGTCCAGATGGCTGTTGGGTATCTCCATGGAAGAAGATTCCACAATCTCCCTGGGCAGCGTGTTCCAGTGCTCAGTCACCCTCACAGTAAAGAAGTTCTTCCTCATGTTCAGTCCTTGGTGGCTGCTCTGAATGTGGCTTTTCCTCATTAGGACACAGACCCCGTTTGAGATGTAGGTTTGTGTAGAATGGTAGAGTCAACTTCTGCTGAAGGTTTGATGCCCTACCTGAGCCTCACATCTGAGGACGGGGGTGGAGGTGCTCATATCTGCTGCTCCGTATTCCTTCTCCTGGGTCACCCTAGTCTCTTGGGCAGCTTCCTACTGGGTTTATAACAGCCAGCACCAGCCACATGTGGATCAGTTTATTGGACTTCATTGTCTGGTTGCAAAGGAGGCGACATGTGTATTTAATCTGTTTTTTCTCTTCTTAATTTAACATTATTTCTGCTGAAGAATGTCATTTTGAGGATGATTTATCCCATTAAAAAAGGGGTGGCTTTAATTTTAAAATTAAAACTATTCCTATTCAATATAGACATGGATAACTCAATAGCTGTACTGATAACAACCAAATTTGCATTTTTATAGTCATTCACAATGAGTTCTTGTGCAGGTGACAAGCTTTTCCATTTTCTCTAATACAAGAATTAGAACATTGTGTTGGTCTCTGTGGGTACCAGTTTGCTGTGAAAATCATCCTTTTTGGCAATTGTGCTGGTTTAGGTTGAAACTGCTCATGTGTGTTGGTGAACAGATTGCTCCTTCTACAACGTAGAGGAAAAGTTAGCTCTTTGAATCTAGCTTTACTTATTTTTAGCGTACAAAGAGGAGGTTCTGAAGGGAAAGGACTGAAAATGCTTGGCCATGCATTCATTCTGCATTCCTATCAGCACTTGTGAGGCATTAAAAGCTTCATCTTCTTGCTTCATAAGCATGATTTCACATCAGATTAAAGGAAGGAAATGGGGGATAGAGTGTGTGCAGTGAGGGGGGGAAACAAAACGAGCCACCTCACTCAAATTTGACTGTGACACATAGGCCAAATGGAGATGGGAGACAAAGATTGGGGATCAGAAGGTTCTTTGTTTTAGCTAGTGGGAAAGTCAAGCACTTACTGTGCCTGTAAGAGAGGCTAGAATTAACCATGGCAATTTGGACATGGTAGGTGAAAAGCAGCTTTGTGGCAGGTTGGTGGGGATGTAGCAGCATCTGCAAGGTCTCGCCCCTCGGAGATGATAGAGAACCTCTGGCATTGCTTGCATGGGCTTTGTGCTCTGCTGCAGAGGCAACCCCTGGGACTGGGATGTTCAGTGTTTGACTTCCCTTTGCCCTTCCCCCCCGCCCCAGGAACCTTGCTCCTGCTTTGCTCACTGGACATGCTTCAGTCCAGCTCAAATGATGTAGAAAATGCACTGAAAAATGATTATATTTCTTCTGCATAATGCCTCTTCTGTACTTCAGGAGGCTTTCTCTGATGGCCAAAAGAAGAGTAGTTAGGAAATCTGCATTCTGCACCTGACTTCTCCAGTGACTCCATCTGTACCTCTGGTGAAGTTAAACAGATTATTTTTGTTTGCTTGGGTCCACATGTGAAAGCTTGTATATAGTGGTATTCAGGTTTTCTCTTCTGCCCTAGCCTTTTATCCTTCAGCACATAAAAACTATTGATTAAACCCAAATAAATGCTGCTGCAGTTCACCTGGCCTCACCAAGCCAAACTCCACGCTTGTTTAGATCTGCTGCAAAATGCCTATTTGCAACTCAGGCTTGTGTTACTGTGGGTTGGGCAGCAGAGTTGGGATCACCTACTGAGATGTCCTTGGCTGGGTTTTCTGATAACTTGGTGTCATTGTTTAGACCCAGATGGTAACTGAGAGAGGGATGGGGAGGAGAATGAAAAGAATGTAAACGCCATGGGTTGAGATAAGAACAGATTAATAACTAAAATAAAGTAAAATATAGTGATAATAAAATCCCAACAATAATGATAATAATAGGAAACAACAAGAGAAGAAATGAAAGCTTAGAAAACACAAGTGATGCACAAAACAATTGCTCACCACCCACTAAATGATACCCAGCCTGACCGGAACAGTGATCGGTCCCTCCCAGCCAACTCCCCCCAGTTTATATACTAAGCATGATATGGTGAATACCGCTTTGGCTAGTTGGGGCCAGGTGTCCTGTCTCTGCTTCCTCCTGGCTTCCCCTTCTCACTGGCAGAGCATGAGACTGAAAAGTCCTTGATCAGGGTAGGCGCTGCTCAGCAACAAGTAAACATTGGTGTGTTATCAGCATTGTTCTCAGGAGGAAGCCAAAACACAGTGCTGCACCAGCTACTAGGAAGAGAAATAACTCTTACAGCTGAAACCAGGACACTCAAGCATCCCAGGATCCGACCGTCTTCCCAGCCCTGCTGGGTCTTCTGCTGGTGGAGTCAAAGGGAAGGCATGGCCGGTCTGTGTAGGAGCTGGCTCTGTGTGAGCAGGCCGGTGGGTACCGCCGTAGAGCAGCCCCAGTGAAGGCTTTGCTCAGAGCCTCCTGATCTGTGCACCAGATTAAGAAGTGACTAAAAATCCAGGATTTAGCTGTGTCTTTGCTTGGGTCTCAACCCTTCCTTCAGAGAAAAGAGTTTTTTTTTCCCTTAACCTGAATTAACTTTCACAGGTGGGCAAGCCCCACTGTGTGGGTTGATCAGGAAAGTTGTTCAGCCCGTTTTTCTCTCTTGGGAATACAGAACAGCTTTCCCATCACTAAAATTCCTAGTGTTTTATTAACTAGCTCCTAGAACTTCTAAAGCACCTGAGAAAGAAGGATCACTGGCAGTGTGAGTGTTTTATCTACAATGAAAGCAAACACCATTCATATCTGAAGTCTTTTTTTTTTGTGGCCAACTGTTTGATAAAGACGTTGCAAACCAGATCTCTGCTTGTTCCTGTAAGATGTGAAAAGGTCCTTTGTCAGCAGTGCATTGTGGTGGAATGAGCTTTATCTTCTGTATGTAGCTATCAGCTTGGGCTTTCCTCCTTGCAGTCAAAGAAAATCCTAATTAGAGCCCTAGAAAAACCTAATTAGAGCCCTGAACACTTCTAGAAGACTTGCAGCATATGGGCAAAATGTGTTTATCGGTCTCCTCCTAGCCCTTGTTGCTCAGCCTTTTAGGAAGAGCATCTCTATAATTTGATGTGAGGGAGTTGCTTGGGTTTCTTCATGTCCAGAGAGCTAGAAGAGGTGTAGTCGCTGCTTGTACTCAGATTTCTTCCTGGATTTACAAGCAGTGCTCAAGGTCACCCAAGAAGATGGGGTATTAAGCTGCTGTGCTCCTGCGGTGCAGTCTCTTTGGTGCTTTTGGTGATGCCTGTTTGAAGATCCAACAAAACCTGCCCAATACCTGGGTAACCTGGAGCAGCCCCAGTGATGCTTGCCCTCTGCACTGCATGGGCCTGCGCTGACACTGAGCAAGGAGAAAAGCCGTGGTTGATGCACCCCAAATCTTGCATTCTCCATTGCCCCTTTGGGGCAGCTTCAAAGGGAGTGTTGATATAAAGGCTTTCCTCTTGGTCAGCACAAGCATCTGGGCTGGGGGGCTGCCAGGTCATCCCTGGGTGCAAGTTAAGAGATGAATTCCCTCAGTATTTAAAATGCTTACTGATAAAATAGCAAAGCCTTTCAGTCAGGGTGCAGAGTGTTGGGTCAAAATGTCCTTTAGGGGTAGGTCTATGGACAGATGCATGTTATCAATTAAAAAAAATTATACAAAAAGCCTCAGTTTGGCTTTTTGTGAGTGTAATGTGAGGGTGTGTGTTTCAAAAGCACATAACTGATTACACAAATCACAGATGGGCTAAGTCAGTATTAATGATGGTTGGATGACAGTGAAAAGCAGCCCTGGCACATTGCAGGGATGTTCTTGTCATGACTAACCCCTCTCACTCTCACCCCAGAGGAATTTTTCAGTGCCCAGCACAGGCAAGCACTGAAATTGCAGGTTTGCAGAAGTTTTCAAATCTCTCCCCAGCTGGCAGCAAATACAGGAATTGCAAGTATTTATTGGTTTAAGGGGGGGAAAAATAACCTCAAAGCTATAAAGTAAATTTGACAATGAAGCTTTTTTTAGGGAGTCTTACTTTCTTTATGGTTGTGTGAGTCGAATGTATTGAAGCCTGGCAGAGGAAGAGGATTTAATCTACAGGTGCTGTCTCTTGCTTCATGGTTTCCTGCTTCTAAAATTACTCCCAGTTCTCTGGAATAGGGGCTGAAACTAGTTTCAGCTTTCAGTTTGCGGGCAACCTACCTCACCACTTCATCAGGCTGGATTCGTAAGGGTTGGGGGCAGCAAATGTGAGTGCTTTTAAAGGTTCTTGTCTTGGCTGCCAAAAGTCCATTTGCTACTTCTAAATTATTTATAACTGAAACTTCATATTCACTTCTTTCTCTGCTTGGGGGAAACGCTGAAGCCACTGATGCTGAAATTTGGCTTTGATCTTTCTTTCCCTGTCCCTTTCTTCCCTCCTTCGTTGGAGGGGACCCTGCCCAGGGTGAGGGATGATGGTGGACCTGTGCGCATCCTGCTGCTTTTGACCCCAGGACCGTGCTTTAAGAGGACATTGACTTCTGTGCACCTGGCAGCAGCAAGAGCCAACCTTAGCAAGGCAAATTCATTGTGGATCTCAGTCATTAGGTTATGCTAAAACCTTCGACCCCTTTTGCAGAATGCGTTTTTGCAGAGGATCTGTCCCTCTTCTCAGGTGCTCGCTAACAGCATCTCAGTGTGTGCTGTTCGTGCCCAAACTTTATGCCCTAATTTCAGGAAATGTAATTGGAGATACACAAAACCATATTTTTATTTCTATAAGTAAACCAATATTTATATATTTTTAAAGACCTGGAATAATTCTGCTAGCATGCGTTGAATGGTCCTCTATTTATTGCTTCAAGATGTTGCTCGGCACTTTATATTGACAAAAACATCCTAGTAATTACTGTCAGAATAAAGATCTTTCTGAATGTGTGATCTTTGCTTTTTCCCTGAGTGCCTGCATCTGCAGGTGCTGGCTTATTATGCACAGTAAATACTTAACTATCTACTGAATCACTGTGCTGCTTCAAGTTGCGAAGAAGCAGTGAACTATCATTGCTAAAGCCAGCAAAGCAAAAGTATCTGCTTGTCTCCTGAATCCTTTGCATTGCTTTGAGGGGCTCTGCAGAGCTGAAGGTGTTGACAAGCTGTTTTCTTGGGCTCCCATCTGCTGAGCAGCATTATGTGGATTAATACCGAGGAACTCGCAGTGAAATTTGTCTCATGCCACGAAAATGTAAAGCCTCCAAAGCTGGCTGGCATCCCAAGGCTGTGAGAGGCCCTTGGAGGGGCCGGTGGTGAAGGTGGCAGGATTTCCACTATCCCGGAGCTGTGAATTGGACGTGATCTGAGGGGTTTGTAATGTCTGCAGCAGTTGAGAAGCACAAAATACTGGTTTGTGCAATATTTTTACCCTGAGGGTGTTTCTTGAGCTGGAATCAATCTCCCACCAATCCTCCTGGCTTTTGCCTTGCAGTATTTTGGGGATGCTGTGGCTTCAACCACTCTGCTTTTGCAGGAAACCATCATTGCACCACTTCCTTTTTACCTTTGCACTGTCAAAGCCAGGAGATCGAATTAGAGATCCGAGGTTCTGGCAGCAAAAAGGGGCCTGAGTGTGTGTTCTGCTGCTCTGCAATAAAAATCCTACATATTATTATACAGGTTATCATAGGCAAGTTGGAAGATGCGGCACAGATGCATCCCAGCCCTGGTGCATCTGGAAGGTGGACCCTTGCCCATTGTCCAGTTGCGAGGTCCATCTCCATATCAAAACCTCAGTTGTCATGGCCAAAGGGGAGTGCTGGAGGCATTCACTGGGATGCTGAATGATGCTGGGACCCCCATGCTGCCCCACCTCCTTGTGGGCTGTGGGGATGCTGAAGTGCCATCAACTTCCTCACTGTCATCATCACTTAGTTTTCATGAAGCTTTTTGTGAAGGAGTAGCTCTTTCTGCTGGGGTCCCTGTGCAGTTTTATCTAGGATTGCATTTACAACAGCATCAGGTGGTTTTCATTTAACCTTTGCCCTGCTTAAAAATTAAGTACTGAGGTACTAGGAAGAGAAGTAATCTCCCAGATAAACATTTTTTCCTTATGCTCCTCTGTAATTCATGGGGGAGCTGGCTTACCCGGCCTGCGGATGACTAAGGAGGAAATTCTTTTTTGGTTAGGATAATGCTGACAGTTCACTGGAATTTTTTTTATCATGGGTTTATCACTTCCTCCCTTCGAATTCCTAGTCCTTATGTGCAGTGCAGGAGAAAAAATAATGGTGACCGCAAGTTATGGAATTTGCCTTCTGTGGAAAAGATGCTGAACAGCTAAATGGTGCTCTCAGGTTTGCTGTAGTTTTCATGGGGGATTTGCTTCATATCCAGTTATATAAACAGGCTGGGTAAGAGTCATGAATATTCTAGCAGCTCCCATCTTTCAAATGTGGGGTGTTTTTTATGTTGGAGTTAATTAATGCTCATATCTCTTGAATATAGGTGAGTGTAAGCCCGTTCATCTTACAGATGGGGAGGAGGTTTGGATTTATGGCAGGTCTCTGAGAGATGGCAGGGTCAAAGTCAAGTTTATGTGTAAAGAGTTTCTGGTTCATCTTGTTAATCTCCATGCCTCCCTTTTTTATAGAGGGGATCTGGATGTATGTCTCTAGAGAACACAGATGGAGTTTGGCCAGAGAGACCCTGCCTTTCCGTTAAACACGTGTTTATTCTTGCAGTGTTTGCCTCCCGGTGGTGTTAAAATGATCCTCCTGCAAAGGCTTGACATGCTGCTGAAAAGCTTTGACAGTGCAAAGCATTGTTTACTTGTGAAAGTATTATTATATTTTGAATATCTATTATTCATCTAGTGTGCTAAAAGTGACATTATAGCTTGAAATTGCTCTTAGATTTCAGAGCTTTGAGGAAAAGCTGGGTTTTGTCCCTGGCTCCCTGTGACAGTGCTTTACCCTTTGTATCTCTGTAGTCCCCTTTTATGAATTGTGAGTGACAGCAGGAAAGTATAAAAGAGCGCAGAGGAGCTGGTTTTGATGTTCATAAAAGGCTTTGATAAAAGATGCAGCACGTAGACTTGATATTATTTCCTATTTTTAACTTCTTAAGAGCATAAAGCGCTCAGATCCAATATTTATGTAAAGGGGGAAAAAGGGAAGCTGTATTTCTTCTTTCTTTCCCCCCCGCTTCTTCATTTTTCTTTTTTAGAACCAGATGAATTCGATTGGAAAAGTGTCTCTTCTGTGCCCCAGTAAAATTTTGCTTTCTTCCATAAAGCATCTATGTCTGTCTTCCATGAAGCATCAGTAAAGCTAACCCCATGGCATTAACGGTGTAGAGAGACCAGCTGCAGTTTCAAAGGCTCCTTGGTCATAGGCTTGTGCCTTCAACCTCATGGTTCCATCTGTCTCCAGTGGACCCACCAGCTGTGGGATGTGCATGGCAAGGCATGCGCTTCCAATAATAGGTCTCTCCCCCTGAGACCCAGAGAAATAAAATATGGGAAAGCCATGGCTGCTCTCCTTCTTTCTCTAAAAATCAGATCACTGTAAAGGCATCTTTGTAATGAGTAACTTTGCTTGCTTCATGGAGATGAGAGGCTCTGTGCAGGCTGGGTAATTGGGGTTTTCCTGATGAAAGTGCTTGTCATTATTTCCAGCCTCCATGTTGCAGTCTCCTCTTTAATCTTCTTGTCAGGCATTGGCGTGCTTGTGGTGGGCCTGTGTACTTGTGCATATTCACGTGCATGTACATATGAGCACGTCCATAAAACATAAATCAGGTGCTTTCCTGTGTGCGTGTGCATATGCGCGAGGAGGAGTATGTAGCACATGCACGTATGACATTGGCATGGCCATTTGTGCAGTTAGGTTCTTCATCCATGCAAGGGCCTTCATGCTTGCTATGGAGACTCCTAATGATGGCAGCATGAAAACCTGACCTTGAGATCCACTGGATGGCAAGTCATTCTCATGGTTGACACCACATTTTTTACTTTATTGGGGTGAAATGCATTGAAACACACTGTTCAGGGGAAAACGGGTCCTATTGTCCCCTGGAGAACTCCAGGGCAGAGCAGTGTTGCCAAGTCCCACCACTTGCTGCAGGGCTGATAAAGAGTTTATCTTGATGGGATGAGCACAGTGATACCTGTCAGTGAATTCTTCAGCAATGTGCATTCATCCAAGTTCAAATCAAGTGTTGGGTTTGAAGTAGCTGCGCTCGGGCGAAGACATCCCAACCACTCACCTATCTGAGGTGAATAAGCACCTCCTGCTCAGTTCCTCATGCAGGAACTTTTATGTGAAACCTTAAAAACAAAGGAAATTACCATCCTTGGATGGTCATCAGAAGATGCTGAGAAGTGTGCTTGCATGGTGACTCCCTGCACCTGTGGTTCCTCTGGGAGCTTGCATAGCTGGACACTGAGCATCTACCATGTGAGATGCTCTTTTAGGATGTGTTGGCATAGCACGATACCTGCTTGATGACCTCCCCTCTTGTGTGCACCTTTGTGGTGGTGAATCCTCAGTTATAGCCCAAATTGAAGACTCCTGGAGTGTTTAACTAGGCCCACACTTGACTTTATAGGGTGAGTAAATTAAAATCACCACACCTGAAGTACAGTCTAGTTTTTATCTTGGCACTGGGTAACACCACGTGCAAGAAGGTGCTGTCATCCTCTGCTATGTGACTTGCTGGACTTGGCTAGTTTATAGCAGAAGTGTGTTGACACATACAGGTGTCTTTTCAGCTTCTGACAGGTTGTCGAGTTAGCCAAAAAGTTTGGGTATCCTCAGTTATTCTGTAAGGTGTGGCAGGACTTCATTGTGCCATTGCAGTGGATGCTGTGTTGAATTGGAAAAGCTGTTGCTGAATCCAGGAGAGACAGAAGGGACAGGTCAGAGTAGGACTTACTGAGCCAGAGTGACACCATGCCATGCCCCACTGCGTGATAGCATGGACTTGGACACCTGGAGATATTTGCACCCTCCTTTGCTGCATGCTGTGCCAGCGCAGGGTCTTCAGTTGTGTTTCCAGGAGCAGTCCATCCACCTTGCTGCAAGCTGGGGAGGAGCAGGCTCTGGAGCACACAGAGGCTCCCCAGAACCTGGGGCTCTGTGGCATTGAGCAGAGCTGTTCCAAAACATCTGATGAAACACGGACCTTGGCTGGCGGGAGCTGCAGTTCCTCTTGTTTTGAAAGAAGCTGGGAAAGGTGCCCCAAAACAACCACCAGAGAAAGTGTCCAGATGAAAGGTCTGGTGAGCGTCAGGGTCCCCTCTGCCATGTTTTCAGGCTCTTCTGTAATCAGCTGTCATTTTGGGATCTGGGCATATTGGACCTCAGTGAGTATGGATTGAAACTTAAACAAACACTGACTCTTCTATAAATATTTAGCTCACACTGCTTAGGAGCTGCTGGGAGCAGGAAACAAAATAAATTTGGAGTTCATGACTGTCTAAAAAAGCTGCCGGAGGATGGCACCCGGTCACCAGATTGACTGGCACGTAGTTTTGAATAGCTATTCCTTCTTCTTTTTTCTGAAGAAAACCATGTATTTAAGCATCCTTTGCAGATGCATGAGGTTGCATTCTTCCAGTGTTTCCATGGCTGCACTGGGGATTGCAATCAATGTGAAGGCCTTCTTGGCGTGTTGAGCTGGGTGCCCAAGAGGAACCATGGTAAACGGGTGATATTCCCTGGCCCTGTATGTTTTTCTTTGCAAATTCAGACTGGTCATCTGGAGTTTTGTGTGGAAGAGGGGGATGTGTCCCTGTGTGCTTTTATCTGTCCACCTTCATACTAGGACAGCAGCTTGCACCCGGGCTGGTTGCTGACAAAGGAGTTGGGGTCCCTGTAGGGCTTGTGTAGACAGTGCTAAATCTTGGGCTGCCATATTGTTCCTGCTCTTGCAAAAGCCTCGATAGGGAGTAGACCTATCCCTGTCAGCCTTTTTTGCCTCTTAAATATGAAGATAATATCCTTTTTTTTGACTTTGCAGAACTCTTGCAAGAATGGAAAAGAATGAAACGTGCTGATAAGAAATGGTATCAGTAGCTGAGATGGGCAGAAGTACACGTGCTTTGAATAAGCAGGGAACTTCACCATGCACAAGGGTCTGGGTTTATTGATCAAAAAGAAGAAAAAAGATCAATCATTGGTTATTTTCTTTCTCTTTCCCCTTGCTCTTGTAACACAAAGTACTCGCAGTTGGACTAGATGATGGCTGTACATCCCTTCAAACTGAACTATTGTATTCTATTGTATCCTATCATACAGTATTGTATCCTATCCTATCAATATAACAATAACCACAAAATATTTTGCATGCCCTGTGAGACACTTTGCAACCGCTCGCACCACCCGTGTCCCTGGTTGCAGCATCCTGGGGCTTTCTGTACCAGGAGGCTCAGCATGCTCTATCCCTGTGGTCGACTTCTTTGCGTGAAAGATTAATGACAGAGGCACAAACGTGGGGGAAGGATGGGTGGGAAAAAGGTAAAATCCTTGTTTGCCAGCTGTTTGAACCACTTTTGGGGTTTGAAAGAAAATGTCAGTGTTTGAGTTGGAGGTGGTGGCAAGCTCGATGGTTTTTCTCTTTCAATAGTTCCTTTTAGTGCCCTTCCTAATTTAAAAGGAGGGGTTTAAATTATTAATGTTTCACCTCCAAAGCAGAGGGATTCCAAAGCCTTTGGCAAATTTCTGCTAAAGCATCTAATGTAGAAAAAAGCCTCATGCTTTTTCCCAACTCTGTCTTTGACAGAAGCCCCTCCTCGTGTCCATGAGAAGCACTAAATCTGTGGAGGTGGACAAAGAGCTTGATTTATGGAGGAGGTAATTTTCTCCGATGGTGTTTGGCCAAAAAACATAAAGATGATCATGATTTTTATTTTTTGGCATCGCCTTTGCCAATCTCTGTGTTCCTGCCTGTTGCTGAAGCAACACTCTGCTGTGGGTCAATGCTAGTGCTCGGTTTGGGGTGCTCGGGTGCTGCCTGCAAGGAATGTGTGCCCTTACCTGTTCATTTTGGCAGCATCCTGGAGATGAGAGGTATCTGAGGCTTCATGTATCAATCCTCACCAAAACTCCAGTTAGAGTTCAAGCCTACTGTTAGACTTACAACACATTTGCCCACTAAACCTCCCTGTTCACTTTGGGTATTTGTCCTGATTTTGTACCAGATCTCCTTCTTGCTACTTGAACTGAAGAATAAAGTATTATAACTTTGGCTCAGGGCAGCTGTCCAAGGGATATATTGGGATACACTTGGCCTTTGAAAAGAAGGACTTTAGTCTCCAGCCCTGTCAGTCCCTCTGGCTCCTGGAAGTTTTCCTTCCAAATGGTTACTTCAAACCTCAGAGAAGAAGTTTGTGTTTTTTCAGGGCTATGATTAATACCATTTTTACGCTTCGTTGCAAAATGCCGCACAATGAATGAGACCAGCAGGATGGTGGTTTATGGGTGGGAGGAAAGAAAAAAGTCATCAAGCAAACACTTTCAGACCCTGTTTTGGAAGAGGGATGTGTGTGTGCATGTTATATAATCTCCTGCAAACTGTGGGGTTGCGTTCCTGTTAAAAGGAAGGGGGGGAGAAGAAAAGAAAGGCTTAAACCTCATCTATGGAAGGAATGTCAGAAATAGTTGAGAAGTTGAATAATTACAGCCTTTTTTTGCACCAGGTCAGTGAAAGCTAATTTAGCGTGCAGGATTGCAGTGCAGTACATCTTTGCAATTACAGGATGGTTGAAGCTGGAAAAGACCTCTGGAGCTTACCTGGTCAAACCTCGCAGCCCAAGCAGGACTACCTACAGCCAGTTGCCCAGGACCATGTCCAAATGGCTTTGGAACATCTCCATGAATGGAGACTCCACAACCTCCATGGGCAACCCTTGCCAGTACTCAGTCACCCTCACAGTAAAATTGGGCACAGTACATTGCATTCCAGCAAGTCAGTCATAGGTTCCTGCTTGTTCCTGGTGCAGCTTGGAAAGTTTGGTGGGAGAAGATGTAGTTTTGGGTCAGAGCTGGCTTGAGCATTCTGGAAACATGGGTCTGCACCTAAACCCTATGGCTTGGGCTTGGCAGTGCTTAGTTGGGGATTAGAAGCTGGTTGGGTTTGGTGTAAGGTGCCAAAAATGGTCCCCTCGCTGTGTGCAAGGAGGCTTACTGCGTGATGGTGGGGTGTGTGAGAGCTTGTGGTCCTTTGTTTTGGTTTTGAGGCTGTTACCTCAGCCTTCAGCTAGCTCTGCTGACTTTTGCTTCCCTTCCCTTGACACCGTGTGCCTATTCCCAGTCAGTGAGTCACTTTGCCACAGGAATCCGAGACTCCTTTGTCAGCATAAAATGAGGCTGATTACACCTTTGGAGTGCTCAGCATCAGTGGAGCTGCAGCACCCGGTGCTTCCCCAGAAAGCCCTATCTTGGTGACAGACCCCAGCGAAAAGAGAGGTCAAGGGGTTTACTGTGGTTGTGTGCCTAACATGTCCCCATCCTAGGGACACAGAGGATGCTATTGCATTGAGAGATCACCTAAACCTTTATAGGGACATTGGGGTCAGCTCAGATTTGCTTCCTGGTGGCTTTGTGTGCATCTCTCACACATGGAAAACAAAAGCAAAGCCTAAGACTACTCTTGGGATGTGGCTCTTCTGCTTGGTCTCCATGTTTTCTCCTGTCCTCCCTCCATGGAAAACAGTAGCCCCTGTTTGTTGTCCTGGATGCATTCTTTTTTCTGTAAGCCACTTTCTTTTTGTGCCATTTTGGTTGCTTATAAGTGATGGGAATGGCAGGAATGAGATGATGGCTCCCAGAGAACACTCCCACTATACACAGACGTGTTCCATCAGCATGTTCAGCCCTTGTGCCAGTGACAGGGGTGTTTTCTCATTAAAAATAGGCCACAGACAATGCCACTTCCCGAGGACTGTGATTTATCATTTAATAACAAGTGGTTACTCATTTCCTTCGGAAAACTTTCTGGAAGTGTTATTTTGCTTTCTCCTTTTGCTTCCTTTTTTTTTCAATTTCCTTCAAAGCCCTGCATTACCATTCAGAGCCATGGTGTCTGTTAAATGAAGTGTTCCCTTTTCAAGTGGAAATCATATTTACGATTTAAAGATGATGAAAAAACAAGTCTTAACCCTTCAGGCATGAGCTTTTCTTTGTAAGCTTTTGCAGCCCTGAAGTCCTAGCTCAGCCAAGGGAAATAGCAATGGGGAGACAGCTGGGTAGGTGAGACTTGAAGAAAAACGGTGGTGCTGGTGGGAATGGATGATCTGCTTGATCTGCCTTGTAAGAAGACGTCAAATAACTGCAGATCTTGCATCGTTTGAGTTACCAGCTCTTAAGTGTGCTACCTGCTGGTGTAGCAAGTTCTCCTGGAGGATGGAGGGCTTGCAGATCTACTAGGCAAACTCATAGCAAGTCTGGTATTTCAGTGATTACCAGAAAAAGTGCTGAAAGCTCTTGAGTAGTTCTTGAGGAAATCCCGACAGCTCGATAAATAAACTCGGGAAATGGGCTGAAGATGAAATCATCATAAGTGGACACTTAAGAAGCTAAGAGAAATGGTTCGCTGTGGATCAGGAAGGCATTTTGAGGGTCAGTAGCAGATTAGATGGTAGACTGCCAAGGATAAAGAAGATGAAATGAAACCAGAATCATTGCAGGTACTTGAGGTGATAGCATCTTCTCTGACAGCTGCAGGGGTGGTTTAAAGACAAGAAAAACAAATTCAACAAAGACAAGTGCAAAGCAGTGCATTTGGAAATCAGATGCATGTACCCAAAGTGAGCAGTAGCAGGTGAACTGCAGAAAGTGATCTGGGAGCTGCAGTGAATCGCAAGGTGGTTGTGAATCAGCAGTTGGATGCTGGCACAAGAAAGGCAGATCTTGAATAGCCCCCAGAAAAATGGCAAAGGTAGTAATTCAGTCTTGGTTGTCGTATCAAACCTCGCTTGATATACAGCACCCACTCTCAGCCCCTCTGTTTTTAATATGAAAGCAGGCAGCTTGGGAAGGTGAAGCTTCTGTTTGGGAAACTAGCTGGAAGATTTGCATATGTTAAACCTAGGGAAAAACCAAGCCAACCCACAGGTGTCAGGCCATGGTTTGATGGGATACTGTCTTCGGCAATAATTTCGGAGCTAGGTATCTCTGCTCTGCTGGTGTTGGCTGTACTGCAGCTCATCATGAGGTGAGTTGTGTGGCCACAACCTGTATGTCCACACTGTGAGGTGAGACAAGGAACATCTGTTAGTATAGAAAAAGCTGGAAAGTGTCCCCAGAATTATTTCAAAGTATGGCTATGCAGTTTTGCCCAGACAGCAGATGGCATGCAGGAGGAGGGAGGTTGAAGGAGGTGATCCTGCCCCTCTACTCTGCTCTCGTGAGACCTCACTTGGAGTATTGTGTACAGTTCTGGTGTCTTCAACATAAGAAGGACATGGAGCTATTGGAGCAAGTCCAGAGAAGGCCTCGAGGATGATCAGGGGATTGGAGCACCCTTGACATTGGATATGAAGACAGGCTGAGAAAATTGTGGCTGTTGAGCCTGGAGAAGAGAAGCTGTGTGGAGACTTCATAGCAGCCTTCCAGTATCTGAAGGGGGCCTACAAGGATGCTTCATCAGGGCCTGTAGTGATAGGACATGGGGTGATGGGTTCAAACTTACACAGGGAAAGTTCAGGTTAGATGTAATAAAGAAGTTCTTTCCCTGTGAGGGTGCTGAGGCGCTGGCACAGGTTGCCCAGAGAAACTGTGGCTACCCCATCCCTGACAGTGTTCAAGGCCGGGTTGGACGGGGCTTGGAGCAACCTGGTCTAGTGGAAGGTGTCCCTGCCTTTGGCAAAGGGTTGGAACTGGATGAGCTTTAAGGTCCCTTCCAACCGGAACCAGACCGTGACTCTGTGGTTCTGTGGAGGTCTCGCGTGTGGCACGGAGCTCCTGTGTGCCGCTGCCGCTGCGCCACCCCTCCTCGGGCCCGCGGGCCTCGGGGAAACAGCTTTCTCGGGGCGGGTCTGGCCTCGATGCACCTCAAGGCCGCTCGCGGGGCCGCACTGCTCTCAGAGACAAGCCGTGGGACCGGCTCCCACTGCCCGCTGTCAGCCGCGTCAGGGCCCTAGCGCTCCGCCCCCTCCACCCCCGTCGGTCCCCGCGGCTCGTGACGCGACGGGGGCGGGGTAGAGCCCGCGGCGGCGGACGGTCTGTGAAGGTGAAGCTGCGGAAGCGGCGGAGGGGAGAGCGGCTTGCAGGATGCTGGAGATCCAGCTGGATGATGGCGGCGTTGGGGGGTACCCGGGCGACGATTATTGCTCGGGGTCGGTGATGTCGGAGCGCGTCTCGGGCCTCGCCAACAGCATTTACCGCGAGTTTGAGCGGCTGATCCACTGCTATGACGAAGAGGTGGTGAAGGAACTGATGCCGCTGGTGGTGACGGTGCTGGAGAACCTGGACTCGGTGCTCACCGACAACCAGGAGCACGAGGTGGAGCTGGAGCTGCTGCGGGAGGACAACGAGCAGCTCCTCACACAGTACGAGCGGGAGAAGGCGCTGCGCAAGCAGGCCGAGGAGGTGAGCGGCGCCGCCCCGCCACCATCTTGGCCGCCCGGCGGGCGGAGGCTCCGCGCCGCGGTCCCGCTGCGGCCGATAGCTGGGCAGGCCTGGGCGGGGTAGGCGGAGGGGCTGACTCGGGCCTGTGGCGGGGCCACTAAACGTAGGCCTCGGCTCCGTGTCTTCCATCGGCAACCGCGGCGGGCCCCCCTCCTTCGCGGCCCTTACGGTGGGGGCGGGCCCGGGGCAGGGGCCGGTGGTACCTTCTAGAAGAGGAGCTTGGGTCCGGGGTCTGCGAGACGCGTGTGTTCTCCCGGCGGGATTCCCTCTCCTGCCCGGGCCTGAGTCCGCTCTCCCCGGCTTCTCCCGGTTCCTTGGGCCCGTGTCTCTGCGGCTGAAGCGCCTCGGTGAAAATGGGAGAGGAAAAAAAACCCCGCTAAAACCCAGCCACAGACCGGTGGGTTTGACGAATTAACTTTGCGATGCCAACAACACGTAGAGGTTTTCCTGATTTGTGGGTTAAAAGCCACTTTTTAAAGTGAATAATTTCTGTGCGGCTTCCTTAATGTCAGCGGTAAGCTGTTCGGTTGATGGAAGAAATTACCTTTAGGGTATATCATCACAAGTTTTGGAACTTGTGTTTACCAAAACTACACCTCAAGCCTAAAATAATTTCCCAAGTTAGCATCTGCAGTATCCTGTAGTACTTCTGTGTCATGAGGAGAGCAGACCCCTCTGATGGAAGAGAGCAAAGATTCTTGGGTTACAAAGATGTAGGCAGAACAGAGAGGGGGGATGACTTGCACTCTATCTTCTGTATCTACGCCTATCCCTGCTGAAGTCATGAGCATCCTTTCAGCCATAAATGAGGACTGTGAGTAGGGTTTGCTGCTCAGCCTCTTGAAGCGATAGTCTGTGAGCTAGGACAAAGCAGTAGTGGTGGAAAAAAACCATCACCACTATATCGACATCGTTTCTCAACACAACTGCACATAAAGTGGCGTTTTTTTCCCCATCTGTTAGACTAAGAGTAGAACGTTGAAGGTTTAGTAGTCTTACTAGGGGTCAGGTTCTGATTTAACGGGGGTAATTAATGAAATAGCTTTTGGACTGGAGAACAGCGTAAAGCACTGAGCAGTGTTTTTACAGATTTGTTCTTGTTGCTTAATAATCGTGCAAGAATCTTGCTGATTTGAGGAGGAGGACAGTTGTGGTCTGTTACTAACACTGCAAGCGAGAGCCAGCCAGTTAAAGTTTTTATTTTTTATTGAGTTTTAATTATGTATTAATTGACTAATAAATAATCTTTTAAGATTCTTTTAAATTCATGTAGGGATTGGAAATGTTTCTGAGTACCTGAGACATACTTAAAGTTGCAGAGAGACAGGATTTTGCAGCTTCTGAGAAATAATTGGTTTGGGGTTTTTTTTAGGTAAGTTCACTATTTATGGGGAAAACCCCCCCAAAAAAGCCAACAGAGTACAGATGGGAAATGGAAGAGTCCAATTGGAATGATCATGCATCTTTGGACTGGGAGGGATTTTTGTTCTTGACTTAATAGATACGGGATATGTTTTTCGGAAGCAAACATAGTGACAGCGTTACATTCCCTGCAAGGAATCACAGGAACCCCTGATGATGATGCTCTGTCATCCTTGGGCACAGGTCAATGCAAGTGGAGGAGAAAAGTGTCTGCAAGGAGACTTGTTAGCAAAAAGGAGTAAATAATACTGCTTTTTATGAGAACAAACGAGTATTCTGTCTCTATATAATCTCTGTTACAAGGTCATAATATGAAATATGTGGCTATTACTTCCCTGTGCATATAAGCAAACCTGTATTATTTATTTGCACCTTGCCAGATGCTGCATACTGTACAGTACATTCCATGTTATGGAGGTGAATATCCATGTATTACAGAGAATTCTGCTGTCCACCAGATAATTGTAATGGGTATGTCTTGTTAAATTAGGGCTCTTCCTAACAATTCTGATTTCACTCTCACTAGACGTCGTAAAGGAGAGTTTTCCATCATTGCTGTCACTTGCTCTTAAGATAATTCCATGTATTATATTTTAAAACAATCTTTGCTAAAAGCAAATTATTGCTTTATTTTCCAGACACTTGGGCTGCAGAGTCATTCCGTATTTTCTACTTGTTCTAAAATGGGACAGCAGAAGCACCTAGGCACATGGATTGAAACAGAAGTTTCTTGAAATGAGGCAGTGCTGTCAGTCTCTGTGATTACAGGGTTTAGTAGACAACGTTTCAGTTTTCTGTGACCTCTAAGCTATTGAAGATGTTGGATTGCACCAGATTTTGGGGGGTTTTGTTTTCTTCCATCTGCTTCATATTATGTATGAACACAAAGTAATTACTGCTTGCATGGTGTGGTGTTCTGTGGAATTAACAGCATTGTTCAGTGTGGCAGGGACATCCTGAGTTCATCTGGTCCAACACTGTCTGCTCAAGCAGGGTCAGCTGGAGCAGGTTGTCCAGGACTGTGTCTGGTCAGAGCTTGAGCATCTCCACAGATAGACACTCCACAACCTGTCCTGGTGTTTGATGTCCCTCACAGTAAGAAAGTGCTTGTTTGTGTTCAGGGGAAATCTTTTGTGGTGTGATTTGTGCCTGTTGCTCCTTATCCAGAGCAGAGCCTGGCTCCTCTGTCCTCACACCCTCTAGCAGGTCTCATGACTCCAGGGAGGTCTCCTTGAGTCTCCTCCAGGCTGAGCAGCTCTGGCTTCCTCAGCCCTTCCTCCTAGGAAAGATGTTACAGCCCTTTTACCTACTTTGTGGCCCTCGTTGGTGCTCATGGTGCTGTATACTAGCACATGGTATTTATTTATTTTTACTGGCTAAGTATTGTCTTTAGCTTGGTTTCTTCAGGAAATGATGCTTATGTGATTGCTCTGTCAGGCAGTTGCCTCCAATGTAGGAAGCTGATGACTGCTTTCAGCCATAAATAAAAGCGAAAAAAAAAAAGTGAAAGCAAAAGGGAGAAAGGCCAAGTGAAGGTCCTGCCTGAGGGACAGACAACCAGAGGTTTTTGCTGTGCTGGTCAGCACCAGGCAGCAGCACTCTCAGCATGTGGGTGTGAGGCAGGTGGGTCCTGTGTGCAGATGGTGTCTCTTCTTGGTGTCAACTCTGAAGTCACGTGGGGATAGAGTTGGGATGCTGAAAGGTTTGGGGACACCAGCAAAAGTCCCCAGGGAAAACAAGCTTTGTTAGGTCCACTTTTAATGAGATATTTTGTTTCATGCAGGCTGCTTTCCTAATGTTCTGGAGTCTTCTTCTCTTGAAGAACACCACCACATGCCTTAAATGCTGCTTTCAGCAGAGGCTGTCAGTCATGCTTGAGCACTAGTTCCAAGATGAGCCTGCACATACAAATGCGTGTAAAAGCCTTCACGTATAGGAAGCGCAGAAGCACAGGGATGGTTTACATGCATTAGCATCACGTCTTGGAGGTCAGAAAAGCAAGGCAGATCTCTGCCAGGCGTGGAGGTGGCCTTCTGACCTCTCCTTGCATGAAAACTGCTTCCAGTGAAATTTCATACATGGCAACGGAGGTGGCTGTCCTCCATACTTTCAACAAAAAGTATGTTAATGGCACAGTCAGATCTTGGTCAGTTGATTTGCAGAATCAGTTAATGCTCATTAGAATTTTTAAAATGGGTGCTCATTTAACATGCAGGTAAGTATAGTGTAGAGGTAAGTACCTGGTGCTGGTTAGGAGGTCTGACCCCCTCCTGAAAGGCTTTTATAGCTTGTGTTCTGCACTATGACAGTCCAGCACACAGCAAGCAATCTCCACTGGAAAGTGGTTAAGGAAACCTGTGTCTCAGTAGATGTGGCTGTTGTTTCTAAAAGACAGCTTTTCCTATGGTGATAGGTATGTTTGCAGGCTGCAGGCATTGGAGGTCCAGGGCAGCGTGCTTGGACCTTTGCTCGGCTCTGGGAGCCCAGAGCTGGCCTGCAACCATGTGGCAGAACCTTCCAGGCTGTGGTTTTCAAAGGCTTCTTGTTTTGCTGTTGGACCTGACTGAGAAAGGGGAGCGCTGCTCTGAGCTGCCTGATACGAGCTTTGGCAGAGTAGGGACCCCTTGAAGCAATGTATGCAGTCATGTGTGACATTCCTCAGGGGCTGTCTTGACTTACCATCTTCTGGGCTTTGCCATGGGTGTATCTGTGCTCTGGGTACTTTTCACAGAGTCACAGACTGGTTGAGGTTGAAAAGGATCTCTGTAGGTCACGTGGTCCAGCCACCCTACTAAGCAAGGTCACCCAGAACAGGTTGCCCAGGACTATGTCCAAGCAGCATTTGAGTATCTCTAAGAATGGAGACTCCACCACCTCTGGGCAGCCTGTGTCAGTGCTCAGTCACCCTTACAGTGAAACATTTCCTGATGTTAAGAGGAAACCTCCTGTGTTCCCAGTTTGTGCCCATCATCTCTTATCCTGTCACTGGGCACCACTGAAAAGAGCCTGGCGCTGTCCTCTTTGCACCTTCCCTTCAGGTTTTAATATACATTGATGAGATCCCCCTGAGCCCTCTCTTCTCCAGGTGCTTCAGTCCCTTCATCATCCTCGTGGCCCTTCACTGGACTTTCTCCAGTGTGTCACTGTCTCTCTTGTGCTGGAGAACCCAGCACTGGACATAGCACTCCAGGGGTGAATAAATTCCTTTCCCTAATTCATTCACCAGCATTGAATAAAGGGGAAGGATTACCTCCTCTACCTGCAAGGCAGTAGCTGAGGACACCATTCATCTACTTTGTTGCAAGGCACATTGCTGGCTTATGTTCAGCTTGGTGTCCACCCAGACACCCAGTTTTCTTCCAAGCTGCTTTCTAGCTGGGTGGTTTGACCCTGGGGTTGTGCCTGGGGCCTGTGCTTCCAGGTGCAGAACCCGTAAAGGATGTGAACTGTGAAAACCCTTTGCTGGTATTGCCACTGTGGGGCTCATGTGCAGCTGTCATCCTTTCTGACTTCCAAAAAAAGCAACATCTCCATCTTCTGATAGCATGCTGCTGTGGCCATGTATGCCTCTTTGCAGTGTGCTGTTTGCATTGTTATTTTACATGGTAAACATGTTCACCTATCAGTGGTTTATTTTTATATAAGAAGATACGTCTGGTGTTTTGTGTGAAAATCAATGGGCAGGATTTTGGGAAGAAATGGTCCTTTGAGAGAGGCGCATACTGTAGTTGCTGTTTCTGCACCCTGAAACCTGACCTCACAAATAGCTGATTAATGGGAGTTTCTGCAGCTCAATGGTGACCTCATAGCATTGAAGGAGGAATAGCAGATACTGGATAAAGAAAGGCTCTGCTTATCATGTGACTTCTCTCCACTACATGCAGTTGAAGTAACTGGCAAGCGTGGAATACAGACCTATGGCACAGCCATCTGTGTATGAGATCTGTCTCTTGTTCTGCAGACCCCTTTTCATCCATTCCTGGAGTCTGGGCAGATTTCACCAACAGAATGAGTAGCAGAATCTGTGTCTTAGATGGTTCTTCCAGTTTACCTGAAGTTTTTTAACTTTTGCTATTGTCTTGATTTATGTCCTTACTAGTTATAGGTTTCCAAAATATATCCATTTAGTTGTTCAGATGTAAAAAGTGACCCAAGTGTGAGTGTCTGTAAAGTGATCCTGTGTGTTCTGGGTGAGACAAACCTTAAATCATGGGGGATATTAATAGTATTTTCTCATTTTTCTCCTATGTCTTTTGTCAGTGATATCACTTGGATGTGATTCAGAATTGATCACAATATTGAGATTATGATTGAAACTCAACAACTAAAATGAGATTTAAAACACAAGCAGCAACAGAAAATGTTTCTGGAGACACCTGTGTTTCAAATTTATATCTAAGTAGGCAGTGTTAGTTGTGACAATTCTAATTCTCTCCTTTCCCTCTTAAATGGTTAAATAAACTTACTAGCCATCCTTACCAACAGTGACAACCTTGTCACTGCTTTGGCTTATGATGAGCAAGCCTGCGACGTGAAGATGGCAATCTTTGCATTCGAAAGATGCCTTTCCTTACAGAAAATGATAGCAGTAAACTAAGTAGAATTGTAAGCCAAAGATTTAATGTCCAATTGCATGTCTTCTGGTGCAGGACTAGGACCAATGTTTATGCAGGTAACAGTGATCTTGTCCCCATAAAACGTGAGTGTGCAGAATGCTTTTTTTTTTTTGTTATGTAAAAGCTGTAGATTTGTTTAACACATTAGAGGTGGTGTTATAGGACAAGCAGGTGTTGGAAAGCCGCTCTGTAAAAATGCTGGATTAGTTATTCTAAATTTTTCTAATAAATAGTATGAAGTCTACACTGATCAGATGAAATGAATTTGGAGACTCTTCAGTTCACAAATTTTATTAATTTAAACAAAGCTCACAAAAGACATTTGTGTCAGGCAATAAAAATGACCATGTGATACATATTTCTAAATCACTTCTTCATGAGGAATCAGGCTTTCCAGTATAATACCCATCAGTCCTTGCCATCTGGTAGCCATACTTTATTCTCACTGATCTTGGAGGAAAAAAATATATCCAAACACAGATCCTTCATACAGATCCTCTTTGTGTCACTCAAGCTTATGGAACTTACTAATATTCATAAATACCAGTGTGTGTTATAAAAATTACCTTGAAAGTAAAATTAATCTGAGTGAGCGTTGTGAGCTGTTACTTTATTTAAAGAGCAATTCAAGATAATATTCTGGATGTTAGTTGATGATGATCTGGGGTGATGGCCAGGTTCCCCTCAACAGGGTTACCTGCATAAGTCAAATTGTAATCCCTAGGTGGCCTTTGATGAGAACCTTTTGTTTCCTCTTGATGCAAGCTGCTCCATGGTTGCTTTCTTTTCATGGCTCTGCAGGTGGATTTTCAAGAATGTTGTTGGGACATGCCAGATATATGAAGGCAGAACTTAGCATTGGGATTTAAAGGGGTAGAATTGTAAGAGAAAAGTCAAGAAGGTCTTGGAAGATTTGGACTTTTTACCATTGCAAATGAATATAAATAACTGTAATGGTTAAAGTTTCAAGAATCCCTAGCCAGTCTTCATTTCTCTGAGAATGGTGCAATCTTTTGTCTAGCAGGGGCACTCTGGCATATTTGTTCTTTATAACAGAAGGATCCTGTGCCTGCTGAGTATTTCAGGAATGTATTGCTACATTGGTGGAAGTTGCGTGCAGTTTGAGACCCCTCAGGATTGCTTCCTGAGCATCTGAGCAGCTACCAATATTCATATAGTATTATATTAAATAATATATATCGTGAAGGCGCAGTACTGTACAGTGTGACATGTATCTGCTGGAAATATCCTTTCCTTTAGGTGAAAAAGAGAGGTTCAGGGAATAGGATGAAAAAAAGTACTGAGAGAAAGGTAGCAGGATGGCCATGACAGCTGGCCTCTTGGCTTTGTGTGGTGCTTGGTAGGCTCTTCTTGCCTAAGGAACTTGAACACTGTTAACAGCTACATGAGGAGTGTGTGGTTTGTTAGCTTTGAACACACAGCTTTACTTTTAAAGCTTGTTACATGTAACAGATTGGGTTTGGTATCAGTTTTATCCTTAGTACGCCAGATTGCCTGCAAATAAGCTCCAGTAACTGATTTTAATTATTTTAATAGAGATTTTCCACTCTAAGCAATTGGTTTGGTTTTGTTTATCACTTCGTGCTTTTCTGTAGTCTTTTGAAGACAAGTAGTTTCTGACTGGTTTGATGCAATTTGGCTCTATGTATATATAAAATAAGGAGATACAGTATTTACACATGTATGCGTAAGAAATTTTATTAGTCACTTCTTACTGTATTTTCATTTTATTAGAAAATGGTGAAAGATTTGTTAGGGAAATAATACTGTGATTTGAAATAATAGTGCTCATCAGATACTACCATACTTTCACATTCAGACTCTGAGCATTTATTCTTAAAAGCACATTCAGTTTAAACTGTTATTTTTATCCACTGATTTGTATGTACGTTGTATTAGCTTTTGCCTCCAGAAATATCCTGTACTTACTAGGATAACTGGAGACATGTGATTTGAAGGGGCTTCTCTGAAGCTCCCAACACAAGAGGGACGTGGAGCTGTTGGAGTGAGTCCAGAGGAGGCCACAAACATGCTGCAAGGGCTGGAGCAGCTCTGCTCTGGAGCCAGGCTTAGAGAGCTGGGCTTGTTCAGCCCGGAGAAGAGAAGGGTCTGGGGAGACCTTAAAGCTTCCAGTGGCTAGAGGGGCTACAAGAAACCTGGAGAGGGGCTTTGGACAAGGGTCTGTAGGCAGAGGACAAGAGGGAATGGCTTTAACCTGCCGGAGGGGAGACTGAGATCTTAAGCAAAAGTTCTTCCCTGTGAGGATGATGAGGCACTGGCACAGGTTACCCACTGAAGCTGTGTCTGCTCCATCCCTAGCAGTGTTCAAGGCCAGGTTGGACGGGGCTTGGAGCAACTACGTCTAGTGGAAGGTGCCCCTGCCTGTGGCAGGGGTTTGGAACTGGATGAGCTTTAAGGTCCCTTCCAAACCAAACAAGTCTGTGATTCCCAGCACAGTGCCTTGACTTTTGCAGGGGAGTTGAAGCTTATGGAGGCCTGGCTGCAGGCAGCTACCAGGGCTGTGCGAGGTCTCTGGTTTCACTAGTTGTCCTCTCTCTGGAGGTCCAGTGCAGAACACTTGCCACATGTTCAGCTTCAGGGACATCACAGGCTCTGTTGACTGACACACTGATTATGGCCATGGTGTTGAGGTTGTCCATCTGGTGATGGCTGTCAGCTTCCTTACTTAGTGATTGTGGCTTCAGGGGGGGCTGTACCCCTGTTCTGAGGCCCTGCCACGGGCATGCAGGCAGCAGACCTTGCCCTTCCCACCAGCCTGCAACTTGTCCTGCTGGATTATCTATGACTGCTCTGTGGTTCACTTGCAACTATGGTCTTTCACAGATCTTCTACTCACTCTATTACAGTATTTTAAGTCTGTAACATAATGGTTTAAGCACCTCTCAGGATAGTCATGTGCTTTAACACAGTTTTTCATCGCAGACACCTTACGTAGCAGCATTAAATGCAATTGCATAATTTCCAAAGTTTCTGCTATTTGAAACACTGCCTGTTTCACCAGCTCTGCGTTAATCTCACCTTTCCCTTCCTTCGGCTGAGTGGCTTTTGTAGTGTGCAGCCTGAGTTGGATTGAAATTGCCACATAATTTGTGCCATAATTCCAGATACAAAAATGCATGCAATACATTTTGGTCCTCACGAAGGAAGAAAAGTTTACATTACTAGCTTGCATAATTTTTATCCTCCCTCCCCCCCCCCCACGTTTGCTCCATTAATATTTTTTTCATTGTCATCCATGCTCTGTTTCTGTGTAGCATTTCAAAACAGTGCATCAGTATCTTTTATTTCCCTGAGTGAAGGCTTGTGCTAAGCTATGCAGGAAGCAGCGACCCATGACTTCAATAGTGGAATGTCATACATGACAAAATTTAGAAAGAAAGAAAAATCAGGGAGGCAAGAGTTTAGATAGTGGTTGTTAGGTGCTCTCTACTTGCTGCATTTGTGGTATGATGATCTCTATAATTTGGGAGAAAATTAATATCTACACTCTTGAAATCATAGAATCATAGAATGGTTTGGGTTGGAAAGGACCTTAAGATCATCTAGTTCCAAACCCCTGCTGTGGGCAGTTATGCGATAAATTATCTTCAACTAATATTTACCATATAATTTTACTGACAATCCCTCTGTCCCAATGTCCAGCTTTCATAGTACAGCCTGTTCTGGAAGCAGCATGGGAAGCAGGAGTCAGTGTGTCTGGTCCCTTGGCATTGCAGGCAATTGCATTGTATAATCAGTTTCATAAGTATACCAAGCTTTGTCTTAAGACCATTAGTTAAATCTCCTGTCTCTCCTCTTACCTTCTTCTAAACTGCAGTGGAGTTGTTTTGGTTTTTATTCATGGCCTAGTTTTACTGGTTTGTTCTTGTGCTAGTGTTGTCCTTTGCTATCAGTAAGTTTTCATTCTATCAGATATTTACGATTTTGCTGTGTTAATGGAAGCTGGTGCTGTCCTCTCCTCATCTCTCTTTGCAAGGCGCTGGAGCCAAGCCAGAGGTGGTGGGTGAGCTGTCCTGTGCTATGTATCCTGCCTGCATGGAGGTGCCTGTGTGTTGCTGGGCAAGCCTGCTCTTGTTATAGATTCCCTCATCCCCTTCTTCCTTGAGCAGCAGCCACATCTGATGCTTGGGTTGATCCTCCTTGAGAGGCGGGAGGAATAGTGGGTGGTTTTCTAGGTACATCTTACCAGTGCTTCATACAGTGCTGTGAATACCGTCCTGAGAGTGTCCCAGTGTCACATTGCCTTTTGCAAAGTCCTGGTAGTAAGATGTATCTGACCTTTGTTGGCACAGTCCAGTGCAGTCTGTGTGACATTTGACTGGCAGGAGGTGGCAGCATGTCCGGTACTTGATCCCTATGGACTACATAATTTTTGCACCAGTTTTGTAGTAAGTACAAGATAAGATTTTGAACAATCATGACATTTGAGATGGTTAAGTATCTGAGAGTTCTAAAAAGTGTGGTCTAGCCAAGCGGTTTAAATTGTTGATTGCCTCATTTCAAAGTTGCAGCTGAACTTGCTTCAGGTTGTGTACTTTCTGCTGTTTATGTGCCTGTGGGTATGTTACAGTCAGGTCTTATGAACTCTGCCTTATAAAACTAGTACTGGAGATGGCATCTTCTTATTTGGGTAGCTAAGACCATCTGAGATGGAGAAGATATTATTTGATTATTAGAGATTATTCTATTATGGAGATTCTATTATTAGAATTTACGCATATTGGTTGCATATTTTCTTCTGGCACAGTTGCTGTTCGAGGTCTCTTTTATAAGGATTACAGATATATTGTGGTTTCACTACATGTCAGTACTACTGGGGAGATACAGTCTGCAGGGGGATCCTTGGGAACCCAGGGTTCAGCCTTCAGGTCCCATGTTTGAGACTGACCTGTGTCAGTTGGAGAAGGGTCTTATGAAGGCAAGGGCATTCCAGAAGAGAGGAGGTGAGCATTGCTTGGATCACCTTCTCACACCCATGGGTCTGTCACCTCAGGCATTGAAGAGTGAGGTCAGCGATTATCAGATGAAATGGAAGGAGTCCCTTTTTACACGTTAGAGTAACTGTGCTCTCAAGGAGCAAAAATGTTTCTAAAATTGGTGTGTGTTAGATACAATACATTAGAAATGTAGGTATGTTTATGGCATTGTGTGAGGTCTGATGGCTCTATTTTTCTATTTGTGTGTGGGTACATTTCAGCTCTTGAGACCAGCAAGGGAGAACCACTGTAAATGTTTGCAAACCCTTTGTTTTCACAAGGGAAATGCTACATATGTCTGTATTGCCTCTCTTCCGGATAGAAACCAGGAATGTTTTAATTACATTAATTATATTAAAATGTGTGGTCATGCCTTGACCACTGTAATTCTGGAAGTGGCTTAATTTAAGGATCCTTTTTCTGATTGCAGAAGTGAAAAGATGAAGCTCTGGCATTGTTGGTGTCTGACTATTGCCATTGCCTGTACAGGACTTACAGTAAGAAAGTATGACTTGCTGTTTCAAGTGTCAAATACTTCGTGTAGACATCTGCTTCATAAGGAAGTAAACTCTCTTCCTGAAGTTGCTGTTGAGTGAAATGGCTCCCATTAAGAGAGCAGAACAAGGTCTTCACCTTGAGTAGCACCTAAACTTCATCAGTAGTATCTGAAACTCACCAGATAACAAGAGTGGAGACTTGGCGTTGAGCAGGTCAGATTTAAGTAGCTAGGAGTTGGCCTCTTTCTTCTTTGTGGCTTTCTAAGACAAAATACTGTCAGCACAACTCCCTGAGTTGCGAACCTCACGTGATGCTGCTGAGAAGCTGTGGGGTGGATAGCACAACCTGTGTTGCTTCCTTCATCTGTGTGCTCCCTGCAGGTGTGGTGACCTCTGTGGGGCCGTTATGCACAGTACGAGCCCTCCCCACTTCAGCCGCAGACCTCTGTGTCCCCAGCGGATGTCTGCCAGGAGTGTGTTCCTTGCTTCTTCATGAGAAGCAACCTTTATTAGAAGAGGGTACTTAAAGCTCATCCATTTCTACCCCCCTGCCATGGGCAGGGACACCTCCCACTAGACCAGGTTGCTCAAAGCCCTGTCCAGCCTGGCTTTGCGCACACAGCACTGCAGTCTCCTTCCAGCAAAGGACTGAGGGGATGGGTCTAGTGCTGAACCTCCCATGCTCCCTTCGGTGTGCAGTAACATTGCAGACACTACCAGCCACCATGAATTAAGGCCACGTAATGAGATTTCTACATCTGTGCGCATCTCTGGCTCTCTGCTTGATTCATCACTGATATGATGTGATGATTGCTGATTATGTGCTACTATTTTTAGCCTCTTTCTTCCTTTGCGAAAAGCAGTAAAGCAGGAAGTCAGGCACCTTCGGATAATTTTGTGCTGGGTATTTTCCGTGTAAAGACTAGTGTGTGAGCCGTTGTTGTTCATAATCATTGTTG
>JANHGB010011548.1:0-18648 GCA_026283785.1 Coracopsis vasa | reverse complement strand
CTTCCCATTCCCTTCGTTCCCCTCCCCTCCTCTCCCCTCCTCTCTCCTCTTTTATTTATTTATCTATTTATCTATTGCACTAAATCACTCTTAGTATTTTATTGATATTTCCTTAACTTTCACTATCTCCTGGGGTAGGTGTTGATGGTATATAGTTGAGTATGGCAGATTGAAATTATGCATTAAATAGTACAGCAAATTACGATTAATTGTTCTGTTATGATTAATTGTTCTGTTCCAATACACAGGCAGCTGTTTGTTTCTGTGCAAGTATTTCTTTCCACATACATAAGTAAAAAACTGCTCTGCTGTAATTTTATAACCCCATGATAACTGCAGAGTAGGAGAAAAATATTCCATATAAGGTAATTTAATGCTAGAGGTTATGGTAGGTTAATGTACCTTGATAAAAGCAATTAAACACATTAATAGAAGAATAAGAGAATCATCTTCCTAAAATTATATGTCACAATATTTGCAATATTCTAAGAAGCAGGTTATGTTTATGAACAGCTTATTGTGGTCTTCATGCTGTTCTTTTTGTATGAAATTTTATTTTAAACAGTGAGTGTGTTTGTGTGACACTCACACACATACAGACAGATTAGCATACATACAAGAATGGAAATCTGTCCCTCCTATTAGAATAAGAATACACAGCAGAGTCTCCTATCCTATGCGCTGGAATATCATGGTCCAAGTAGAAGCATGCTATTACTGAAGTCTATTGTAAAATCTCTGTTTATTTCATTGTGGCAAAAATTCAATTCCACTGTATATATTATTTGTTTTACTGCTCCTCTTGATGTACCTTTCCATAAAATTTCTAGATTTAATTTTGTCCTTACCTATTTTATCTTATTTTAGTTACTTTTCCCTTCTTCCATCCTGCTTCCATCTGATAATAATTTTTACATTAATTTAGCTGCTGAAGCTTTGTTATTAAGGGTAACTTAAAATCTAGTAGTAATATGTCAAATCATTTATTAATACATCAACAGGGACACCAAGAACTCGGGAAAACCTTGTACTCCAGTGCTGTAAAAGGCCCCTTTGCCGTTTAAGATGTCATCCTCTCCACACAAATCACCCTGTCATGCACGGACAGTGTAACTATCCCAACTATACAGGTACAGCACTGTCCCTTTCCCACTGTGTGCACCTTCAGGAGAAAACTGTCTGACAATGCAGCCTGTGTGTTTGGAAACAAAGGCTGGTGTGCTGCACTGACTTCAAGGACACAGCATGGAGGAATGTGATAACACTAAAAGCTAAATTTATAATAGTCAAATGAACATGCTTGGGACTGTGTTCTGGTACTGATATCAACTGGCATGGGATTGCACCCATCTGAAACAGTGTGACCAGTGTACATTACCTACTGGAATAGTCTTCAGCTCATTGTATCTCCTGAGCCATGCCTGGGAATTGTTTGGAAGAACACCAATTTGTTCAGGACAAAGTGATGTTAGGAACTCTGCTAACAATAAAATGATACAAATGCTTTCTATGTACATTAACTGCGAGTGTTTATCATACAGCCAACTTAAATTAATTTAAAAGAATAAAGGCTGTCACTGCAGTAGTGAATCTAAGTACGACATGCCATTCTTGGGGGTTTTGATGAGGATTTCAAATGAAACAGGAAAACATCTTTCAGAATCAGTTATGTTCTTATTGACATTTTGAAATACAATAAAATCTCTGAAGCAGAAGTTACTGGATAAGGGCTCTGCACCCTGTAGCCTTTAAGTTTTGAGGTTTGTTTTGTTGTGTCCGTTGTGCTGAGAAGAAATGCATTGCTGGTTCTTCTGTTTTTAGTGTGGTAATAGTACAAATCAAATTTTGAGTGCAAAAAAAAAATAAATGGCATGTGTCTCTGAAAACAGCTCCATCATAGGTAGTCTGTTAGAATATTATGAAAACACAGAATGTATTTCAGTCTGCAAGTGAAAATAATCAGACAAAGAAAGATTAATGTTTGATCAACAAGCATTTTTTTGTAGTGGACGCACACAGCAGTTCTACATGCCATTACTCCAACAGTCTCTTTTTCTAATGGCAATGTTCCTATGGACAGGGACAATTTGTTCCTATATGGCAAAGCAGTAGCCAATGTATACTTCTGCCAAGAAGCAACATTTTCTGTTTTCAAAGCAACATGTTTATTTTGAAGAAAAATACTAGATTTAACTCACAGACATCCATCAGAAATTAGAGGCTGCTGAACTTGGTCAGCCAAAGGGTGTTCCTCCTTTCCCAGCCCAGCAGATATGAGGCTGCTGTGGTTCCCTGTTTCCAGCTCCAGTCAGTAAGCCAGTCAGAGACTGAGCATCCTAATAGATGCTCACACACACAATGCACAAGTGACCAACCACACAGATGGAAAACATTGCCTTTACCATCACCTACATAAATACACAGCACTCACATGAATTCAGCAGCCCATTCAACCTGATCGCCTTCTTCCCCTCCAGCTTATGAGCACTGAAGGTGTTTAGTCTTTACTGCAGTAGTTTAGACATTTAAGCTGTCCAGGTGCCAACCCCAGGCCTTGCCCCTCTCCAATTGCCTTTTGGATCTACAAGCCCTTCAGGTTCACATACCCACTCCAGTTTGCTTGTAGTCAGACCTGTAATCCTGTTTGCTGGCTAGTTTGGCTTGAAATTTGCTCATTCTCACCACTTAGAACAGAGAGTGCACCCACAGAAAAGATTGTTAGAAATAAGATTTAGATTTAATAGGAATATAGCACAGACTGTAGATTTCAAATCATCCAGATTTATATAACAATTCTATTTATTTTAATTTACCTCCCTGAAAGTCAGTGCCTGCTGCTTTATTTCTTCAGAAGCAGAAAGATTTGTAATAGAGGGAGAAAAATATATTTTAAAATGTGCATGTATTGGTACATATTTAAATATAATCCAAGCATAAAATTTCATTATATTGAAATTAAAACTGAAAACATATATCAGCTCTCATGGTTGTTAAAAAAAAAAAAAATCATAAGGGTATTTTATTTTTCTTGAACCAATATATTACAAACACAGGAAATTCATCATTAAGTTTTCCTACAAAGACAATACAAAGTTTTGAGCTAAGCAAAGCAATCAACATATCTAATTTTATTTCAGTACAATAGGACTGTGTTTGTTTGTAAGGCACTTTAATGCTTGTGAACCCAGGTCAGATTAAACTGTGTTTTTAAAATCCTGGACCTGACTTCATCCCAGCTAATTTCTGCATTTCAGTGATTCTGACTAGGAGCCAGTCCATGGCTATCTCCAGACAGAGATTTCACTAAGAGGGGTTTGTCCCCACTTTACCTTCCGTTTGTGGACAGTGGCTGGTGTGTCTTGTCATCCTGTGCCATCTGATACAGATAAATCTAATAATCTCACATCTCCTCCACTTACTACCAAGGTAACATCTGCAGTCCTTTACAGTGAGTGAAGACATACTGTCAGAGGAAAATTCAGATTTTAAAGGGACTGAATAATTCCCTCAAGAAACATTTTTCATAAAATGAGCATATACTGCTCTTTGTATCCTGTTTAAAACACCTAAACTAAGTGCATAAAATTAGTTGGGATTATCTGAGTGGCATGAGATAGAACATCAAACAAGGAATAAGGTCATTGATCCTTTTAAAACCAGTGACATTTGAGACAGATAATTAAATTCTGAGTGCTTTTGACCTTTATCTAATCTCTTTTGTATCTTTACCATTATAATAAAGAAAACTGTTGCCTGTAGGTAAGCTGTAAAGGAATGATGAGTTGCATGAGTTGTCTTGTATGGCAGTGGTTTTCCTTTTACTGTCAGAAACCTAGAATTAGCTGCTGTAATTATAAGCATTAGATGTCATTATCAATACTTGCAGCAATGATTATCTTTTCTTTCACAGCTGAGCTTTTTATACAGCACATTAGTTAATTTTTAACTGTATAGTGCTTTCAGTACTCACAGTGTTCTTCCATTTAAATTGACAAAACATACAATAAAATAGAGATAAAATGAAGTATATACCTTAATTGTATAGTTTAAAATATTTATATTATAGACAATACTTAACTCTCTAAAATTGTAAAAAAAAAAAAAAAGTGATCTAAGTGCCCCTCATTATTATCTTCTCTCTCTTTTCTTCTTTCAATTGTTCATCATGTTTCTCCTTTCTCCATCTCCCTTTCCTACAGATAATGATCTGTGTAAGTTTAGAATCACAGAAACAATCAAAACAGATATTAGACTGATAGTGCATCTGCAGTACTATATAAAGGAGGGGGCGCACAACTAAGAATGATAAAGAGCTTGGATTTTTTGAAATATTTTATGGTTTTAGATCACTTCCCAATTAGCTCACCTCCTTTTGGGCCTGCTGACCAATAATGTTACATCAAAAAAAATTTTAGGGATCGGACTAGCCTTTCCAGACAAAAATGCGAAATAATCAGTTTTATTTATCTTGGACGCAAACCACTAGTCTTTTTTCACTTTAACATGTGAACACAAACAGAGACATAACTGCAGCTGGCATAATGATCTCTTCTTTATTTATATTTTTCTGATTGATATTCTCTGTTACCCAACAGATATTAGTCATAGACACATAGAATCATAGAATAGTGAGGGTTGGAAAGGACCTTAAGATCATCTAGTTTCAACCCTCCTGCCATGGGCAGGGACACCTCACACTAAACCATGTCACCCAAGGCTCTCTCCAACTTGGCCTTGAACATCGCCAGGAATGGAGCGTTCACAGCTTCCTTGGGCAACCCATTCCAGTGCCTCACCACCAACACAGTAAAGAACTTCCTCCTTATATCCGTTCTAAACTTCCCCTGTTTAAGTTTGAACCCATTACCCCTTGTCCTGTCATTACAGTCCCTGATGAAGAGTCCCTCTCCAGCATCCTCGTAAGCCCCCTACAGATACTGGAAGGCTGCTATGAGGTCTCCACGCAGCCTTCTCTTCTCCAGGCCCAACAGCCACAGCTTTCTCAGCCTATCTTCATACGGGAGGTGGTCCAGTCCCCTGATCATCCTCGTGGCCCTCCTCTGGACTTGTTCCAACAGTTACATGTCCTTTTTATGTTGAGGACACCAGAACTGCACACAATACTCCAAGTGGGGTGTCATGAGAGCAGAGTAGAGGGGCAGGATCACCTCCTTTGACCTGCTGGTCACACTCCTTTTGATGCAGTCCAGGATACGGTTCGCTTTCTGGGCTGCAAGCGCACACTGAAGCCGGCTCATGTTCATTTTCTCATCAACCAACACCCCCCAAGTCTTTCTCTGCAGGGCTGCTCTGAATCTCTTTTCTGCCCAACCTGTAGCTGTGCCTGGGATTGCTCCAAACCGAGTGGTCCGCCTATCAAATTGATGTCTCTCCAACTTAGAGACAAGGATGCCGTGTGGGACAGTGTGGAACGCTTTGCACAAGTCCAGGTAGATGACATCAACTGCTCTATCCCCACCCATCAGTTTCGTAGCCCCATCATAGAAGGACACCAAATTGGTTAGGCAGGATTTCCCCTTAGTGAAGCCATGCTGGCTGTCACCAACCACCTTGTTGTTTTTCATGTGCCTTACATTGGTTTCCAGGAGAATCTGCTCCAAGATTTTGCCAGGCGTAGAGGTGAGACCGACTGGTCTGTAATTCCCTGGGTCATCCATCTTCCACTTCTTGAAACTGGAGGTTTTATTTCCCTTTTTCCAGTCGTCAGGTACTTCACGTGACTGCCATGATTTTTCAAATACGATGGACAGTGGCTTATCAACTTCATTTGCCAGCTCCTTCAGGACCCATGGATGGATTTATCAGGTCCCATGGGCTTGTGTATGTTCAGGTTCTTAAGATGGTCTCGAACCAGATCCTCTCCTACAGTAGGCCTAGGGTTTTCATTCTCACAGTCGCTGCGTTTGCCTTCCAAGACTTGGGTGGTGTGGTCAGAGCATTTGCCGGTGAAGACTGAGACAATGAAGTCATTATGAACCTCAGCCTTTTCCAAATCCAGGGTAGGCAGTTCTCCTGATAGCTTGTGGAGAGGGCCCACATTTTCCCTTGTCTATCTCTTATTTGCAGTGTAACTATAGAATCCCTTCCTGTTGCCTTTCACATCCCTAGTCAAGTTTAATTCTAACTGGGCCTTGGCTTTCCTGACCTGGTCCCTAGCTTCCCGGACAGCATCCCTGTATTCTTCCCAGGCCGCCTGTCCTTGCTTCCGCCTTTTATAAGCCTCTTTTTTCCTTTGAAGTTTCCTCAGCAGCTTCTTATCCATCCAAGGAGGTCTCCTGGTCCTCCTGCTGCTCTTCTAGTCAGGACACAGCACTCCAGAGCTTGTAGCAGGTGATCCTTGAATATCAGCCAGCAGTCTTGGGCCCCCCTGCCCTCTAGGGCTACATCCCATGGAACCTTACTAATCAGGTTCCTGAAGAGGCCAAAGTCTGCTCTCTTGAAGTCCAGGGCAGTGAGCTTGCTGCACGCTCTTCTCTCAGATAAAAATGGAACTGTAAATGAAACAGGAAAATGGCTCTGGATGAACTAAAAGCAGCTGCCAGCAGGATATATTTTTTTAAATAATGTGTAAAAAGGTAGGTTCATAATGTAATGTGTCTGACAAGCAACATGAAATACAATAATAATATTGAGAACCATCTGAAATTAAAATCGCACAAATGAATAGGGCAAATACACTATAGTATGATGACCATACTGATAATACAATGGAGCATATCTTTCCATGACCAAGGCAACGTGAGAATTACAATATGATCTTCAAAGGTGATGTATGGAAAGGGAGAAGAGAGTTCAGACTCCTAGATTCTTCAGAAGATCAGCAAGCTTTCCACCTAGGAATACCTCTGAAGCTGGCAGAATGGTGAGCAATAGTGTAAAAATGAAAATGTTTGACATAATTCTGTTTTGTATCTGAGGAACAAAAAAAAATGAGGCTACATCCCTTTGGTGGGAGGTAATTTGACTTGGAATCTGAACTAGTGTTTCTGTTCAAAGCTTTTATCTATTGTTCTGCTTCCAGGATTTTAGTAATCTGCTCTGCATTCTCCATGGTTTCATCAGAACACTTAACTCTCTGTTAAAACAAAAATATCAAACCTCATGCTTTAGAACATAGTCTTCAAGGTCAACGAGGAGTTTGTGTCCAGTTCATGCATGATTGGTAAGGTGTATTGAAGGCTTTTGTGGGATGGAATGGGGTTTTTGTTTGTTTAAAAAATAAATGGTCCGATATTCATAGCATAAATTAGCATTAGCAAATACCTGAATATAAATTTCATGGAAATTTTAGTGCAAATTTTTTCCTGGCATGTTTTTCCTCCTTTGCTGACAGCCATATGGACAGCTGTTCAGGGTCCTCTCCAACTCACAGAGAGAGTGTCAAAGATCTTGAGTATATTTTACTTTCTGTGCTTCATGAAGTTGATTTTTGCTTTGTAGCTTTTTTGGGGCATATCTCTGCTAATTGGTGCTGAGACACTGGAACATGTTTCCCAGAGAAGCTGTGGCTGCCCAGTCCCTGGCAGTGTTCAAGGCCAGGTTGGATGGGGCTTTGATCAACCTGTTCTAGTGGAATGTGTCTCCTGCCCATGGCAGGGGTGTTGGAATAGGTGAGCTTCAAGGTCCCTTCCAACCCCAACCATTCTGTCGTTCCATTATCGTTTTATATATCAGGAAACTGCACATGGAACAGTGTAAACTGGATCGGTTCATTGCTAGAGAGGGAAAGATTTCAGCAAACTGAATTGACTTGGCACAAAGTCAAAGCAGCACCAGAGCAAGAAGGCAGGAGTAAGCAGTTGGGGGGCACCCCAATCAAGCTTGGGGTGTGTACCCTCCTTGGCAGTAACAAACTGTGATATTGTTGCATTATTATATTTATTGCACATCATAGTCAGTTTCCTAGGGACTAAAAATCCCTTTACTACTACTTCTTGTTACTAGATTGCTTGCACAGGTTAATTTGCCTTTTTTATGACTTATGAGGTGAGTGAATACTCTGGTACTTTGGTCTCCTGTTATAGTACCTCCTCAGAGAGGCTCTTCTCAACCTTTTGGTCTGATGTGATTTTTTGAGTGGTGTAGCATTTTAGGATCTATATGAGGTCAGGTCTAGTGTCACAGATATCACAGTCACCTTTAATACAGTGAAAACTAAAGCATTGTTCTTGGTTTTTGGGAGCTTTTTTTAGGTGTTGCTAGACAGCTAGAGTTGTGTGTCGCAGTATATGTCTATATTTTTCTTTTCCTGTCTTAAGATAACAGCCATGACTACATAGCTGTGTAATAATGAAACATTGCAGTAGTAAACGTAATAATAAATACGTTCATTGTTCCTAGCTCTATAAAACACACAAAACACTCTCCTTTGATCAGTGAATTAGTAACATTCACTTAAATTTCATTAATTTTTAAATACCTTCCAATGCTTTCTAAACTACTTCATTTTGTAATGGGCTTGAAAAGGAGAAATAAATTGTTAAGGAAAAACAAACACTATCACAGTAAGAAGCTCAATGCTAAAATAGTGATTAGTACACAAAATGAATTAGTTTCAAGCCTCTGAAATACAGCAAAGTGAATTTCAGCTATCTGTTATTTAGGTGCTTGTAGTTGAACTGATGTAACAGATGCATACTCCTTAAAGATCCTAGTCCTTTTCCCACAGTTGACTGCAAGCTTTCACTCGCTCTCCTAAGCCTTTTCTCACCTCAAGAGAACTGTTCTAGAGTTCCATGTTTTGCTGTTTAAAAGGGTGCTTTGTCCCTGAAGGAAACCATTGCAGCCGAGCACCTATGCAAGGATGACAGGCGTTCCCTGAGAAAAGCAGCAGGACCAGGACCAGATTGGCTTACCAGATAGTCAGACTACATCACTGCAGCTTCTCAGGGAACCTGTTGTGTGTCTTCTGATTATCTGGTATTGTTGTTTGTATGCTTTATTCTACACCAACATTACCTACTGTGCAAGTCTGTTCGTGTATTTTCTTGCAGGCTTTTAAAGTGCTACAGGTTATGTAACACATACTATCTCAGTAGTAGGACAGTAATACTGCTTCAGCAAATGATTTCATAGACTTTTAGTCCATGTGAGGATTGAATGTGACGGTATCTTGAATGTTGCAGATGTCACAGATGTGTGAATGAGAGGTGACAAGTTAATTTGGCAGGTTATTTAAAATTGCACAGATGTCAGAGAGCATTTTTGGACTTTGGGTAGTAGACCTTTCGGACCTATGTTGACCCTCAGCAGCACGCTTCAGCACATAGCTAACTTAGAAGAAATCTACCTCAGTTAAGTTGTCTTGATTACTCATTTTGTTCTTTCTTCGGTTACAATGTCTTCTACATTTATCTCACAATATGAGTCCATCAGGTATGCTAACAGTATTTATTTCTGTTATGTATTTAATACTGGGCAGGGAAGGAGAATATTGGGGGCGGGGAGGGGCTTATTGTCTGCCTGAGTTAGCTTTAATGTAGACACTTAAATCCCAGGTGTACTCAGCAAGCAGCAGTAAGCTGACCTAGATAGTCTTTAGCCTTTTCACTCTTAAGTCTATTTAAATAAAACTGTAACTGTAGCATGCATAAGCATACCTAAGCTATCAGTAAATTAAGCAGCTCAGGTCCTGACTTTTTGCCATTACTGACTTGTAATGTTGAGGTCATCACAGCTCACGAGACCCAGGAGGTCTGTTGGCCAGAGCATGCTAATCTCTGTTGCTGTAACTGTGCTCTTGCTGATAACCTGGCTAGTTTGATAACTCCAGTCTTAACAACTGGGACAGAAGCGTATAGATCATTAACTGAATGGGGGATCTGAAGTTAAGTGATATTCTCAGTAGTTCATGTTATGCAGTTGTAATATCCATGCATCCCACAATGATTGTTGTTATATGTATATTTGTGTTTCACTATGGGAACTAAAGGGAAAAATACGTTTTAAAATATGAATAAAAAGATCAAAGCCATAACTTAGGTAATATTAGGTTTTTCCAGAAATTACAAAATCAGGTTAGAAATAATCCTTTGAGCTTTTTCATAACACCTTAGAACTAATGAGTTTTTACCAAACCTAAGCTTGCCTGAACTTAGCTGAACTCAAGATTTCTATTTTAAAATGGGCTCAGTGCTATCCTATTGAAAATTTAAGTTGTATTTGGAGTGATTTAAGGAATATGTTTTTCCATGTAAAATAAGCCCACTAATAGTGCACAAATAATCCTTTTTAGTCTGAATGTTAAGTCAGATAATTTACTAAAGGATTGTTATTTTTTTGTTGCTCTGGTGTTAGTCATTATACAAAATTAAATGTTGACTCTTACTGCAAATAGAACCTATAGCATGTTCATCTAAATAAATCACAAACTGTGATACGTTTTCTATTTCAGTGTAGTTTATTGGCAAAGCTAGACAGACTTGTCTATGATAATATGAACAGTTTAGTCTCGAAGCTACGTTTTCTTTATAAAAGATCAGCATTTGCTGCTTTTTCCAAGTAACAGTAGCCAAGGTTGTCTTATCAGGAAAATGATTAGCTGCAGTTCTCTAAGTCATAGAGAAGGCAAGAACAGCTTTGAATAATGAAACGATGGTGTGAGCTTGCAGCAAGGTCCCTGTGTTTGGGAAGATTAAAAACTAAAGAACTTCCCAGCAAGCTGACAAAATCAGCCCCTTTTGCCGTGTAAAAATCCTCAGAAGCTTAGATATATCACCTTCAGATAAACATGTTAAATTATACAAGTTATTATAAAAAGCTTAAGCTTAAACTGTCTGCAATATAGAGAATATTTCAAAATTGTGGAGTTTTTTTCAGGTAAATTTTATGTTCACTCTACTGTTCATATGGGCCCTTATTTATAACACTGACCCTGACTTGCAGATATTTAATATCTTTTAACTTTTAAGAAGATGCCCAAGAGTGTTTTCTTAAAAATCTCTATAGAAATTGCTGGTTTATTTCTTTCATTTCTAAATGCCTGTCTACTCCCTCAATAAGAAATATTTTCCTGGTGGCAGTGACAAATTCTTGCACATAATGGTGGATAGGCCCAGTTAGTTCTAGCTCTCTTACTGTTGTTATTAGCAATTATGTAACCTAGTCCTTATGATAAGTTCAGTTAGAACTATTTTTGTAGCCGAAAGGGAGTCTTACTCTCCTCTCTTCTCCTTTACTTTTCCCATACTCGGCCTGCTAATGTTTTCCTTCTTTACAAGTTGAAGCTGTGCTTTTGTGTTTCCAGAAACTGCTTCTTGCATTTGATGTCTGGAATACATATCTGAGAAAAGAGAGAAAAAAGAACTCATTGCTTTTGCTACCAGTACTAAAGCTGATTCTCCTTTCTAGTTTTGTCTTCATATTTCCTGTTGTTGAAAATGAAAAAAGATCAACACTGCCTATATTTTAGGATAAACAGAATTTACTCTATGATTATTTGAAAGAAAAAGGATCCAAACCCAGGATCTTTAAGAAATGCTAAAAAATACTGTTTCTGGCTGTATTATTCTAATATGGTTTTGAGCATACCTGTTACTTTAAGCCCTTTAACTTTTCTGAGTAACACTGCACTTAAGCTGATCCCTTTTTCTCTCCTTCAGTAAGCAAGAGGTAAATTATTAATGGTGTTTACCACAGTACCAGGTGAATATGTGTTTTGCTTGCCAATACTTTTGTTTATGCCTTGCATTTCAGAAAATCTTTGTCCTAAAAACTTGCTTCACCATTTTGTTGTCTGGCCCTTAACAAAGTATCACTCTAGAAATTTCAGATAATTGTCTAAAAGAAAAATTCAGGAATGTGTATTCAGAACTTTTTCCAAATTACAGCCTTATAGATCCCTATATTTCTATTTCTCTACCTGTTCCCTCGATTTACCCAGGTGAAACAGTTTTACCTTTTCACTTCCTTTTTACATTTCTTAGGACAAACATTGGGTTCTTTCGGCATGTTAGCTCTGTATGAACTGTGAGCCTTAATGGGGAATAATGAAAGTATAGTATTAAACAGAAATTCTCACCTAAATATCTCTTTAAAATTAAGATGCTTAAAAAGGCTTCTGCTTCTCCTTTTGAGACTCTTGAGGATATTGCATACCTAATGTTTATAGGACTTAAAGTTAGACATTTGTCACAGAAAAGTGCAAAAAGACAATATAGATAAACTTGATGGATTCTAATGAATGAGCGTTCCTCTCACATAATTGCAGAAACCACAACTTTAAACTGAGTGCAGCACCCTTCAAAGGGAACTTAATTTCACACTGTGAGTGGTGTAACATAACTTGCTGTTTGGTAGTTAATAAAAACTTCAATTTAGGGGTAATGATTTTACATTTAAACTCCCATTAAAAAGATAAACACCTTTAAACTGACCACTCAGATCACTTAACAGTGGTGTCTGTTCAGTAGAAAGACTTTATGCATTTTATCCTCTTTCTTTTGGGTTTTTGAGGCCCTCTGTCTGGTAGTAAGCTTTAACAAATTGTCTGCATGAAACCTTAAGGCTACTCATGAAATTGAGGAAGACTCAGAGCTACTTACTTACATAGATAAAATTGCATCAGGTGACCTGCAAGAAACAGGTACCATTGCAAATTCAAGTTACTGTTAAGATTCCTGTCAGCAATTTCAGCCCTTTCTTGCAAAAGCAACCAAATAAAGTATTACTCAAACATCTGTCAGCAGAGACTTGAGGGTCCAACCCTCAGCTAAGCTAGAAACCCATAATGAAGGACAGCTGGTCCAAACTGCTTATGCTTACATGAGGCTTCAGCACTTCTTTGATGTATAGGTAGGTCATGGTTGTGACAATATAATTTCCTAGAAGTAATCTAACATAATTTATGCAGTCTGCTTAACTTCAGTTCATTAGACAGCTTTGTTACTTATCTTCGGATTCTTAAAATACTCTGTATCCAAATGTATCACGTCTCTTTAAAACTGCTAAAAATTGCTGTGCTGGTTTTTATACTTGTAAAGCAATGAGATATTTAGTAATTTCCAAGCTAAGCAGAAGCCTTCTGATCTCCTTTCCATGTCCCTGTTCTGTAGCAAGGCAGTAGAGCCCACTTCCTTTTCTGAAATGGTAAGCATTCCGCTATTTATCCATAATATTCCCTGTGGCTTCCTCCTCTGCTTTATTGTAATGTGCGTACATGCTATTACAACCTCTTATCAAAGGGCTGGGTTTTTTTCCTTTAGATTCACCTTCTGTCCAGATACTTGGATGCTTCCAGAGGTTTTTCAAAGCTCAAGGTGATCAAAAAGTTGAGAGCTAAGAAAACCTGAGATTTTTACATTGCATTTCCAAATGAGGTAAAAGGGGGAAAGTGAAAGGCTGTTCTTAACAGAACAGTGGATAATTATTATCACTTCAGTAGACAGTTTAGCTGACAAGAGGTGGGATAGTTAATTTACTTGGAAAAAACATAAGAAGACCATTAACAATTGTTTACAGTGCATGGCAGCATCTTATAATTACTACTATTCTACTAGTAGTAACCTGAACCTCACTGTTGTCTTGGGAGGTGGTGGGAGATCCACATCCCCCAGAAAACAGTGTCTTTGGGATCTTTTGGGTCTCTGTCACATCCCACCACCCCCACTTTTAAATTAAATTACTGTTTAGAAGCTTAAATATAATGGTTGAAGCTGTTGCTGAACCTGGAGATATTTTTTTTTTTTTTTTTTTTTACATTGCTGTTCATTTTACTATTCAAATTTGACTTTTACAGATTTCTGATGTTGCAAACCTCCTGTGTTTTCTCTTTTGTGGCTTTCCTGTTAGGATCCCTCATTCTTTGTTTCAAACGCTATGTAGAAACTGTTGAAAGGATATTTTTTGGAAAGTGAATATATGTAACCAGGATCCTTAGTTTCTCAGCCTTGTAGTTAGAAACCCTAATGAAACTAGAATCGGGATTAGCTGTCTTATATAAAACTGTCACCTCCCTCAAGAAAATATAAAGTTTTTGTAGGTGGAGAGTGGTTCGTTGGTGTGAAAAATCTTTTATAACGCTGAATAATACCTGACCATTCCAGGAATTCTTTAATGTGTATCCACACTAAAATGTTACTTCCATGTTTGAGAGCGAATTGGCTACAGCAGGGCCACGTTCTTGCTTCTGAGACCATGATGGAGAGGTGACCCTAAGAATTGCTGACTTACTGTGTATAGGTAAATGAATTTTTTTATTTATTATTTTTTATGCCAATGTCTCTAACCCTCCATTAATTTTTTTTTATTTTTTTTTCCATATCTCCGGGCATTGTTTTAAGTTACCTTGACCCTTCTTAACATGTGTGAATATGACTCCGGTGAAAAGCCTGAAGCACACAGATATATCTCAGTTTGTTTGGGTGGGTCTTCTTTTTGGTTTTGTTTTGTTGTTGTTGTTGTTTGTTTCTTTGTGTGTTTTGGTTGGTTTTTTGTTTGGTTGTTGTTTTTGTTTGGTGGTTTTTTTTTTTTTTAACAAACCCTGAAAGTGGTTCAAAAACCTCTGTGGATTTTATGCAGACTTTTGGTTTCTTTGTGATTTTAATTAGGCTTTCATGCTTGAAAGCTACGTGAAATTTAAAGTGCATATATGAATTGTACTGTGTGCTGAGGGGCTTTACAGTGTTCTGCTATTGATGAAGTAGCTTGAACTATGCCAACCCTTACTTTAACAGTGACCTTTTCAAAAATTGGTAGTGTTTACTGACTTACAGTAGCTTTTATGTCATTAGGAAATAAATCTCCCTTATATTCAGAAAAGAAAATAGTTCATAATTGTGACGTGTCCCACAAACTTCTTTGAATGGCTGTTCCTGTAGATGCTGCAGGTATATCTTTACTAATGCAGAATAACCAAGTTCAGTAGCATGTAAGCTTTGTCATCTTTTTCACACATGCTAATGAAGTTATATTTTAATCAATAGAAAAATGTTACTTCACAACATGAAATATTTTTCTCACTGAAAGTGTTCCACTTCTGGAAATTGCCAAGGTGTGTGTAAATCCATTTCTACATACACAACAGATCGAAGACCCCAAAGTGGCTGTGATAAACATGTTCATGTAATTTTGTTACCTATTCTAAGGTACAATCTAAATAAAAAACTAAACAAGAAACACACCCACAAAATTCTTCTGTCATTTCTCCTCCTCATTTTTCTCTTCATAAAAATAACCAGGCTTGTAATAGCCAGACAAATTACTGATGCACAGTACTCCAGCATATTTTCTCCTTTTAATATTTAGTGCTACTCTCATTATGTTCTTGAGAGTGTATTTTACGTTTTTACCATAGATTTGGAAGACATTCACATTGTGGTACACACCTGTGATTGAATCATGTGACTAACAGGTGCCAAGCATAGCGCAGATCTCAGGCTTGCTGACTAATTTTCAGAACTGTGAATGAAGAGGAAACTCTAGGAAGTACTGCATGTTCATGTATGTATATGTGTACCAGTCCATTTTCTAAAGCTAGGAAACCTGAACTGATATAAAAATCTGAAATACCATATGAAAATTTGGATGATTAAATTATTTGAACTCTACATAATATTCCATATAATTTAAGTGAAAAAAGTCCAAATTATTTGGGCTTTTTTTTTTTTTTTCAAATACTTAAAAAAAAAAAATTGAAGAATTATTAGTTTTACTAAAGCAAATGTTATTAAGTGCCTATTGAGACTAAATCAGAATGGTCAAAAAATAATCACACTAAAAGTAACTGGGCTATTTTCATTCAATGAGTTACCTAATAGTGGATATTTTACTGGTTCCAAATATTAAACTCTCAGCATTTCTAGTGGAAATCTCCATTACCCATCTATTGTTTTGAGGTAAATATAACGAGAAATGTATGTGTTTATAAATTTATAGAGAAAACAATCTCTGGTCAAGGAATGTCTTGGCTGGCGTGAGCAGTATATGAGTATTATTCAGGCAGTCTACCTCAGCATTGGGTCTATAGAGCATTTAAGTTAATTTTTCTTCTAATTAAGTAAACTTGAAGTATGTTACTGAACCTTTACCTTCCTGGAACTGAAACATAGAACACAATATGACTGACTTGAGTTGCTTGCTAATCAAAGCTATCTGTCAAGATAATGAGGGAGGATTTTCCAGTGTGGGGAGATGGGATGGGAGAATAGGGGAGACATTCAGAACCTCACTGAAACAGTAGAAACATGATTAGTGGGTACAGGGCTTGGGAGCATTTGCATTAGGGTTGGCAGAGAAGAAGTTTTGCACTCTACACTCAGGACTGATGTTTGAAAGTTAATTATTTATATTTGTTATGCTGAGCTGTTTTATACGCTCACTAGGCATGTTTTGCTGATACATGGTAACCACGGGATAGCTATTGACTTAAATTGGAAGAAAACTGCAAGCTCTAATTTCAACTAAATTGTTACTTCAGGGTGGAAATTTCACTTGCTTACTGTCATACTTACAACTAAGTATGAGATTTGGGTGGTGTTTAGCCCTCATGTATCACTTTTGCGTACCCCTTTTACAGCTAGATTTTAAAATCTGGTTTTAAAGTTCATTTAACGTGCCTTCCAGAAAGTAAATATGTCAGTAAGTTTTGGTTTATTTTACATATTCATTCTTTAAGGTAGTTTAACTTAGTACAAACTGATGCTGCATTCAAACTTTATTCGGAATTGGTCAAGGCTAGTTTATTTCAGATTATGGAAAGTGATTCAGAAACACCTGGAGCCAAGATTTATATCCTTACCTACATTCTGAAAGCACTGTGTTTTTATAGCTCTTCAGAGGAAAGGCAGGAACTGCATTAACACCTGTTAGAGCAGCAGTTAATGCAATGCTGACTAGAACTTCAAAACCCCAATATTAATGTTAAAATGTGAAGGAGGGCAAAAAAGAATGTTTTATTTTTAGTGAAGGAAATTATTTTTCTCCTTTTGAAAAAAAAAAAAATCAGTAAAGCCCTAAGGCATTTGAGGGACATTGTATTAATGCAAACAGGCTTGCTTCTTTATTTTCTGTTGTGCTGGTATTGAAAATGGAAACCTGGGGTACTTCTGAAAGTGATTATATTGGAATAATTATGTGCAGATTTTAAATCCTCACAGATTTTGTACCCCACTTGGAGACTTGGAAACTGTTTATTTCTTAAAGAATTTAAATATCTCTTTCTTACTGAAAGTTACCTTGTGCTTTGCTTTTTATTGCAGCAGAGATTCATGTCCAATATGTCAGAAATCTAGGTTTCAAGTTGCAAGGATTTTAAAATGTCTGACTTTGAGTGCTTTTGTATAGTAATGCTGTATCAATTTGAAAAAAATTGTCTGCGTAAACCTGTACTGATGTTTAAATTCTTCTTCAGAGATGATGAAAATTTACAGTGTGTATGGCCTCAGGCTCCATAATCTACACTGTGTAGTTCCCTTGCTTGAAGTAGATAGTGGAAGGCAGCTAGTTATAGAAATTTGGTCAGGTTTCAGCACTCCAGGATGCTTTTTCAAGGTTTAAGATAGTGCAATAATGCCATCTTTTACCTTCTTCACTAAATTTCAGTCATCCGGAATTGTCATTCATCACTGACAGCACTCCATTCAGTATCGTTTCACTTGAGTTAGGGTTATAAATCATACTGTGCAATTTCTCTGAAGAGTATAAAACCATTCCAACACTACATCTGTTAAGAATATAATGCTAGTCTTTCCATGCAGCAGAATGTTGAAGATTTAATCATAACAGCACCATTTAGAGGTGTCCATTCATGTATTTGGATACTTTAACTAAGAAAGATGGGTTGCTTCCTTAATGAGAAACAAATATGTTGTGGGGCAATCTCTTCTATCCAGGCTATTTTCTCTATGAAATGGGATTTTGAGGTATAGTTTTTTAAAATACCTTCAGGAACTTGAAAGCAACAAGTGTTTCCAGTATTTCTACAGCTGTGTGAAATGGTTTGCAAATAAAAATGAAAGTGATGATGAATTATGGTTTCAAAAAAGGTGCAAGCAAATTCTGTTAATACTTTGAGCAAAAGTTGCTTTTGTAACTTTCTTGAAGAGTGTAAAACTCGGGTAAAAATCACTACAAAATACATGAAAATTATGTATTGAATTTTTAACTTATTTTTGTAATAACATTGCATTATTTTTGTCTGTCTCCCTAAATATGTTCTGGAGAAAAAGAAATTTCTTCAAGTATTGGAATGAACAGACAGGAGTTGACAAATCTGTCTCTAAATAGATCATACTCTCTTCTTTTCTACTGCCTAAATTCCCAAGACTAATTTATACATTCTGTTGTCTCCCCTTCCTGTATCCTTATCTCCACTTAGTCTAGTTTGTACTATGAACAGGTACCTTGTGTAGCCAATGTGACATTAGCTGTCTTTAAGGAGCTGATACATGTTTTAAGTCTTCTTTACTGAAGAAATATTTTTTACATGCCTTTTGTAACATGTAAGTCTTTGGGTACTGTTATATTTAAAAGAAAACCCCAAAACCTCAGTGCTCATTCTTACCCCCTTTAGAGCATTGACTCAAAACCTACTGAAAAGCTTTATTTGGTCACAATTCAGAGAAGTGGAGGTTTTTTTTTTTTTTTTTGTTGGTTTTTGTTGGTTTTTTGTTTTTGTTTTTTTTTAGTTTT
>JANHGB010011543.1:0-33439 GCA_026283785.1 Coracopsis vasa | reverse complement strand
TCAGCAGCCCCGCACGTCGGCAGACTCCAGCCCCGGTAGGCACAGGGAAGCCATATTGGACGCCACCTGACAGCGCCCGCTCGCTGCTCCCTGGGACCGGTAGTCCTCAAGCGGCGGCGCCCAACTACAGCTCCCGTCAGCCCGCCGGCAGGCAGCCGGTGGGACCGCCCCTTCCGCCATAGCCGGCAGGCGGCAGCGCTGCAGAGGCGTGGGGGTGACTGGGTGTTCCGTGAGGGGCAATGGAGGTTCAGGTGCCATGGTGGCTGCGGGAGGCCCGTCTGCCGGGGGAGGCAGGGCCCCGGTGCGGCCGTAGCACCCTCCGGAGCCGTGCAAGAGCTCGCGGTTTGGCAGCCCGCTGTCGGGAAGCGCTGCTGAACGCATGGCGGCACAGCCCGTGTTGGGCCTCGGCCTCAGCGTTACGGCTGTGTCCGCCAATGCCTCGAGTGGCGCTGGTGGGGCTTGGGGAATGTTTGTATCTGAGCAGTGTGGTTTAGAGTTTGAAAGCAGTTATCTGAGAGGACAAAACGAGGCTTTATCTAAAGAGACAGACTGGAAAATACACTTGGACCATGACCATTTTCTGTTTGCTTTGTGTTATTTCGGGTGTTCTGCACTAGTGCGCCTGGCCTGTTCATGGATGTACAGTCTTGCATCCGCAGAACAGGCTTATTTGTCTGTGCACTTCGGCTGTTAGATCTCAACTAAGTAAAGCTGTTAGATTTTTAGTTTTGTTTTATATCCATACAAGGAACAGAAGAATTTGACTTGTAATCTTCGCTTCACAGGAGAGAACATTCAGTAACAAGGCTACCAACACTTCCACTGTGGCATAGTAGTACCTGGAGAAAATGTTACCTTTGCCTTTGGTGTTACCAGAATCTGCCCATGGTTCACCTCAGCGTGTTTTTCCTAATCCTGGCGTTATTTAGCCTCCTAGCTGGCTGGTACGTTGTTGGAGGGTAGTCAGGTAAAAGCAGGCACACTGCTCTCTCCTTGAACTGACACAGTGAAAAGGGAAGGTCAGGACTGATGGTCCCTTCCCTTTCCCTGCAGCAGGAATTCATTACTTCTGGCTACCATTGGGAAGATAATCTGTAATTATTTCTGTGGAAAACCTTTGACAAGTTTAGCACATAACAAAGTTACTTTGCAATAACATTTGCAGAGATACTCGAAAGTGCTCAGATTATTAATGCTGCAAATAAAGTTGCTTTTATTAAAAAGGAGTGAGGTTTGATTTGTATTAAGTCCAAATGCCATTTAACAACCAGCACAAGCTAGAATTCCGGGGGCAAAGGAATACAAATTATTAACATCCCCTTCCTCTGTGTGAGCAGTCAGTGCAAAAAGTTTCAGCAAATTAATGACATCAAGTTTATATGCAAATGCTGGAAATAAGAGAACACAGTTACTTGAACAATATCACTACGCTAATCTTTCTTATTATTTTCTTCACCCACATACGACATTTAAAGTGCTCACATAGGCTTTATCCCAATGTGAAGGCTCCTGTCATTCAGTTAGAAATTAATTGGAACCTATGACCAATATTTTATTACATGTTGAAACCGAGCAGATAATAATTTCTAACTCAGGTTTTACAAAAGGTTGCAATTTGATGCATCTAGCCTACACCTAAGTGGATTAAGAAGGTTACAAACAACAGCATTCAGGAGGGGCAGGACAGTGGACGCGAGAAGCCTTTGGGAATATGCAAAATACTCTCTCCATCTCCTGTCTTGTGTCAGGTGGTGACATTTCTGGCGGGACCACTGTACTTCTGTCAACCTGAAATAACCTTCATGCTTCTCACATTTGATCTGTATAGATCTGGGTATTTTCACCTCCCTTTAAACTTAAGTGAAAATTGAGTGTTCAGCCCTTCTGGTGGGGGCTTAGAGCTTTGCAGGACCCCGGCTCCCACCACACAGTGAGGGGGGAAGGCAATTCCTTGCTACCAGCCCCACCTGTATGAGGCAGGATGCAGCCTGACATTTGTTAATCCATAATACTATGCCTGAACGTTGTATAGCAAAAAATTAAACCCTCTCTGTCGCTGCAAATATTTGCTGTTGCAAACTGTTGCCGCACATGCGACTGGGAGGGTTGCCTGGTTTGCTGCTGATTTGTATAGTGGGTGATAACTTTGGACAACATCCAAATCATACATTAGTATTAATTTAAACTGATGTAAGTTAATGCAGAATAAACAGTAATCAGCAGCTAACTCAACAACTGTAGTAAGCTGTCCACTCCAGCCATAGGATTCTTTGTTCGAAGATGCCTGATGGACACTTCATGTTACATGTTCTTTAAGAGATAGGGAACAAAATCAGTGCTGAGTTATGTTTATGCTAAGGAAAAAAAAAATACTGGAAAGTTACAGGCTTGAAAGTGCTGGAAAAATATGTAAGCAAGGCTCTTTCTTTAGTAGCTGATTAATATTTTTTATAAGAGAAAAGGAGAGGCTGTCACTGGAAAAGATAAAAATTCTGACTACTAATTCTAACTTGAAATAAGTAGAACCATCTACTAGCATGGTATTTTTTATGAAACTGTAACTAGAGGATGTTAATAAGTATGTTAATATCTATATACCCTGGGTGCATTCACTTATTTTTGTTAATTCAATGTACTTTGTATTCTGTGCCCCATTTATTACATTCTGTGTCGTATTTGCTATGACTGCAAGGGAAGGGTTATGATAAAGTCAGAGGCAATGAAGATGAGTGCTCATCTAACAGGTGCTCCACTCCCTTTGTTCTTTGTATACACATATTCAAATCACATAAGGCAGGGGACAGGATAGGGCCTGTTAACTCATTGCTGATTTTCCTAGCAAATAAACGAGCAGCTGCAGGTCCAACCCCTGGCTTAGCACTGCTGAGAAGGTGGCATTTGTGTGGGACAGGATGCTTTCATGGAGCCCTTTAGCCAATTTCTTTTGGGACTTACAATGCAAAATATATTTTCTGCTTGTAGGTAAGAAACAGTATGAAATATATTTGATTGTCATTGTGAAAATGCAAATTGGTTTTTTAAAATTTATCTTTATAAATTTAAAGATATTTCTGTTGTATTGTCAGATGTTTTATATTGAGAAAGTAGCCTAAAAGCTTTTAAGTAGATAGTGTGACCTTGGTTTATATGTGGAGCTATAAAGTTTTAGCAGCTGACAAAGATGAATGCTATACATAATCTGGTTATAAAACATGGGCATAGATTGCATACATATTGTCACATTTTACTGAGTAATATATACATTGTGTGTTCTTGTAAGGCTGGGCAGGTTCTGAACCAAAGTTTATATAGAAACAGTTACGCATCTCTTAAAAATGTATTGTGTTGAGACAGTGCTGATAACATTATTTTCCACTTCATTGTGATGCCTTATAGTTAATATAGAACATTTATAGTTAATAGTTAAATGTACTTTGTATGATACTAAATTTAGCTTTCAATCAACTGAAAAATGCCTTCCCATTAATAGCACATTTGTTTGGTATCTGGGTGCAGTTTTCCTAAGTAGGTATCTGTTATCCTTGCAGCTGATAAAGTATAGGTGTTCTATGCACTTTGACAGGAATGTTTTGTGATCAAATGTTAGATAAACATATTTCTACAAACTATTGTAATTAACTTTTTCTATATTTAATTGTTTCCGTAAAGTAGTGCATCCTCTATACATTCATGTGTAAGGACAATTTTTCTTTTACTTTCTTTGTGAACTTCATATACAGTAATCTAGTTTCCTTGATTTTGAGCTAAATACTTCATCATGAGTTTGGGTTTCATAATAATTGCAGGTTTATATAAAGATTATTGGATTTCTTTAAAAATGAAACCCCTGGTTAGTAAAAAACACAGTGAATACGCACTTTATCTACATTAACATTTTATTGGGCATTTGTCATTAAAATCCTATGAGAGATACTACTGTATGAGCAGAATGCTTTAGAGTACATGTGTGTTCACCAGGAAGTCTCACCGTATACCCTTACTCAGATGTGCACGTTTCCTAGTATGGGAAATGTGCAGCTTGTACTTTATATCATGACAACAATCAATGCTTTGGAGGCATGACACAAGCCCACCAAACACATTGATCTCAGAAGCTAAAATTAGGTGCAATAACAAAGCTCAGTGGAACTTTTTCTTGGACAAAAATCCCAAGCTGGGTAAAAGCATGCCTGAGTCTTACCTGGTATAAATAGGGGTATATAAACTGCAGATTCCCTGGTCCATAATGTCTGGGGGGTTTTGCATAAATGAATATGCTTGCAAAAATTGTAAAAACTATTGTCACTGATCTAGCAACATTTTACACCAAGTTCAGGGTTTTGGAAGAGCTGAAGAGCTAAATGAACACTGGTGAAAAGCAGTTAAGAAGCCAAATTCACTTTGACAAGGAGATGTGCGTGTTAAATTAATGATAAAACCTTGCTATGCAGGTTTCAGTTTATGCCATAAACTCAAAAGTTATGTCATAGTTTCTTATTTAAACTAAAGCTGCAGCCATTGTTTTATGTCAACAACAATTCTGTTTTGCTTACCAGTACTGGTGATGGCAGAGTAAAATGGAAGCAAACACAGATCACTGAGCTCCAAATGGAGGTCATTTTGGTGCAACCTCTAATGGTCATTATACAAAAACTAGTTTTCAGAATTCTGTTGTCTTGGAAAAATGTATATTATATTTGGAAAGCTATAGATGTAGGCTTAAATTATATTTAATTTGTGCCTGATGAGAATGAAGTAAGAGTTTGGCATATTAGCTAGATTTCACTATTAACATTAATCTAAAGATTAGTCCAACAGATTTAATTAAAAATCAAAATTAGGGAAGAAGAGAATCATAGAACCTATGTTTAAGGTTGGAAAAGACCAGAATCATGGAACCTATGTGTAAGGTTGGAAAAGACCCTTAAGATCATCAAGTCCACTCAGCACTGCCAAGTCCACCACTATACTGTGTCCCTAAGTGCCACATCTACACATCTTTTAAAAACCTCCACGGGTGGTGACTCCACCACTTCCCTGGGCACCTTGTTCCAGGGGTGGAAAACACTTTTGGTGAAGAAGATAACCCTTTCAGTGAAGAATAACCCTTCTGATGAAGAACATTCCAGACTGCAAAAGTTTTGATCTCTATGAAAGTGAGAGAGAGCTCTTCTGTAAAACCCTTGCCTTTGACAGAGAAATTATCTAATAATTTCTCCAAGCCTCAGCCTGCTTTGCCCCTCACTCTGCATGTCACAGAGGATCTCCTGCATGCTGATGGCACCCTACAAAATCACCCCAGCAGACCCAGATAACGCACTAAAACTTCAGTCGCCCAAAGCCACTCCTGAACAGACTCCAGAGGAAAAAATTAGTTCTGCCCTCACCACCTCTGGGCTTTGCTAAAAGCATTTCCTTAACTGCAGAACAAAATCTCTTTCCAGGCTGTTACATGGAGCCATTTTTCCCCATGAATCAAGTGGAACAAAGTTAATTACAGTTTATTAATTACAGTTAATTACAGAAGAAATTAAGTTTTCCAGCCACAGTTCTCTTTATCTTACTTTATGATGGTGGTACCTTCTATACTGGTAGTCCCAGTAACTCTAGTGCTTGCTATTCCTGCTTTGTTTTTGCTAATTTTCTGCACAAACAGATCTGTGAGAAATATTTGTTATACATATTTTATGATTATACTGCAGCTGTTACTGGCTTCTTGTTCTACAGCACAATTGCTTACTGACAGCTAAATAAACCCCAAAATTGAGCAATGTTATGCAGAAAGAATAGGGATATGGACAGATCTTTTAACCAGTCATTTACAAATCTTTGTGACAGTTTCTCATTTGAGTTTTCCAGGGTTTCCATCTGTGGTTTGGGTTTGCTTATTTGTTTGTTCTTTCATTCTTATGCAGGTATTTGTTCTGCCTTAAAGTTGACAGTTCCATCTCATACCGTCCATGGTATTGAGGGGCAAGCCCTCCATCTTACTGTTGACTACAATTTCAATGCTACAGCTTCTGAAATACAGATAATTTGGCTTTTTGAGGGACCCCAAAGTAATCCAAAATACTTGCTTAGCTCTGTAAATCAAACAGTAGTTCCAGACTTGGAATTCCAGCACAAGTTTACTCTCATACCACCGAATGCATCTTTGATGATCCATCCATTGCGTATCAGTGATGAGGGCAATTATATTGTGAAAGTCAATGTCCGTGGAAATGGGACAATAACTGCCAGTCAAAAGATTCAAGTAGCTGTTGATGGTAAGTTAGTAAAACGTAGTATCTTCATTTTGAAAATAAAATTGCAATAGTTTTTAAGTTCTGTTTCTTAGTATCCAGTTACAATAGTGGATAATTTAATGCAACCATACATTAATAAATACTAACAATTATGTTGTCTTCTGCTGCTGGAGGGAATGCAAAATTTTTCGTCTTTAAACAAAATTAATGTATTGACTGATGTCTCTGGATCATATGTAAAAAATTAAAGAGGTATAGAAACTATCAATGTGAAATTAAAGAAACTTCTACAAAATAAGGTTTCATAAGGCTCTGCTGTGCTCCCAATCATGAAGAAAAAAAAAGTAGGGGGAGGAATAGAAAAGAATGATCTAAAAGAATGACAGGCGGCTACTGTAGTTTATGGATTATACAGAGGGAGCCCTGAAACTGTTGGGCTTGGAATAATGAAAAGAATTGCATGGTGTCATGACAAAGTTGTAGCTGTCATTTAACTCCCATACCCATCCCAGTTTGCAGCCATTCCCACGTCTGGACTGACAGTATATTTCAGCAGTGCCCAGTGTCAGCAAAGCTGTGGGCAGCCACAGTGAGCTGTGGGCAATGTCATGCTTTGCACTCTTTTCATTTCTGTGGCCTCGGATTTGCTTATGAGGTAGGAGCTAGAGGTCATTATACACCTGACTGCAGCCTTTGTCCTCGTACCAGTATATACACAGTCTAGCTTTATTCAAGTTCCAGAACAATTCTTACAGTTACCAGCTGAGAATTCAGCCTTCTTTTTTCAACCTTTAACCACATTTAATAAATAAAATTTGAAATGCAAGTACTTTCCAGGGAGGATGATGACTTCTATTTATATCATCTTGACAATGAAAACTGAAATATACTGGCTTGTCACTTTTACAACTCTGTATCACTTTATTTTACAGTTCCTGTCACAAAGCCAATTGTACATACTGAACCATCTTCAGGAGTAGTGGAGTATGTAGGAAATATTACCTTAAAATGTACCATGGGTAAAGGTACAAGGGTAGTTTACCAGTGGATGAAAAATGGGAAGCCTCTCCATGCCGGCCCTAATTACACCTTTTCATCCAACAATGCTACACTTCTAATTGTTCCTGTTGTAAAAGAAGACATTGGGAATTACAGCTGCCTGGTATCTAACCCTGTCAGTGCAATGGAAAGTGAGATAATTGCACCCACCATATATTGTAAGTATATGAAATATTTATAATTACCTTTGCATAAATGATCTGGCTGGAAAGAGTGCCTCTAACTGTGGAAACAGGAAGAAAGCAGTTGAGTCAACATTACATGTGAGCTTACATTCAAAATAAGCTTGTTTGTAACAGCTCTAATTGTTATATAGTTGTGAAGAAAGTCTGAACTGCAGAATTCCAACAGGAACTTCAAGAATTCCACAGGACAGATATCTCCAGATTTGGAGGAGATGTGACTCAAAGGAAAAAATAATCATCAGATGGGTATACATGGAAATATTGTTTAAAATGGAGACAGGAAACAGTGTCAAAAAGCTAAGTACAGGAATTACCAGGCTGAAGGACTGGTATTAATGGTTTTCCCTAGACCATTTTGATTCCAGCCTTTTTTAATACTTCATTAATGACATCAGCGTAAAGATTGGGAGTATCTCAATGAAGGTCACCTGTGATGTTAAACTAGGAGGACTGAATGACTCTGTGTAATAGGGCTGGTATGAAATTTGTTAGTAAAAAATAAATGGGCATCCACTTTTAGAGAATAAAAACCATGAACTTCTGCTGGTAAGATGGAGGTTGGTTAGGAAATAACTGAGGTAGTAAGTCTGGGTGATTGAGCTGTCACAAGGTGTCTGTGAAGTGTTAGTGTGATCAAGGTATGAGAAAGACATAGGTAACTTTAGGGCATGTTGGCAAAGTATTTCCAATAAGGAAATAAGGAGAATACTAATGGCATGCAGAAGATGAGGCCACATGTAGAATACTGCGTGCAGTCTCTGCACATCCCAGAGCACTGATCTCGAACTGGAAAGAAACAGAACAGAAAGGAATGGAGAAGAGACTCGGAGAACTCAGTCTGGTTTAGCAAAATCAAAGCCTAAAGGAGTATTTGCTCTCCACATCAAATGGGAAACATGAGGGAGCAAGAAATGTTTTATAAAGGCCAATGTTGGCAGAAGAGTAAGCCATAAGCTAGCTATATATTTTGACAGGAAATGAAAGCACCTGATAAACTGTGAATGTAGATTGAGTTAATGAATTAAATGAGTTGGAGAAAACAGAAGATTGGCTTAATCAGCATTCAACAATAATGCTTTAAATCTTAAAAAGGACACCCTCATTTTCTTCCTTACCCCTCCTGTAATGTCAGCTCCCAGTGCCTCCAAGATTTGCAAGTACCACATGCTATATATGTGACCTTGCCACAATCTAATCCTCGGGAGTCAAACTGGCCTTCTCAGAGGAGAGCTGGAATCAGACAGATCAGGACCTACTTTGCCACCAGCCCTGTTCAGACATAACCAGTTTACCCAATGGCACAGTGTGGATGGAACAGTGCAAGGGCTGGAACAGGATTCCTGTCCGGCCAAGGCTGGGGCTCGCTCCTGCTTTTGCCAGGTTCTGGCAGCTGGCAGCTCATAGACAGACCATGCCCTAGACCTGTTGTGATCGCACCACTAGCACACTCAGAACCTACACCTCTTAGTATGTCATATTTTCCTCCTCCCCCTTTAATCTCTGATTATACATTCTGCTACTTATTTTTGATTATGACTTGTAAGGACTGGGTAAGGGGTTGTCTTGCATTTGAAGTGTGTTTATGGGTCTCTACACCGCAGCAGGAGAAGAGGAAAAAACTGCCTAAATTAGCAAAGGCTGACAAGGATATTTATAGACAAGAGCTTATCCCTTAGGTGCAGCTTATGCAATTGACAGCAATGCAGACAGGAAGGTGAATGAGCTGCTGCAGAGAGTCATGAACAGGGCAGATGTGAATTGAGCTTCCATTACATTAGACAGAAGAATCATGAGAAAATGCTCTACAAGGAAATTACCACCACTGATGGAGCTTTAACTTTTCATTACTGCAATAATAAAAATAAAATTTAAAAAAAAAAAAAGCAAAACATTTTTTCAGGTAGCAGGGTTTTAAATGCCTGCTTTTGTAGTCACAATCATCTCAGCTCACTTAGGTGCTGAAAGTGCTAAGAATGAAAGCTGCATGTCTATGAATGCACTGGCTCTACTGCTTCTCTCACTTTATTGAGCTATGACTGGGCCTTGTACACCTCTCTCTTCAAAGAATACCTACACAAAACTCAGGGACAGTCTGTCCAGCACAACCTGGCAGCCTTCTTACAATGCAATTAAATCAGGTCAGGCTAGAAAAATACCTGCCACTCTTGCTACCTTTCAGACTGCTCCTTTTGTTTGTGGCACAGCCGGTTCAACATTCACATTTCAGTCCTGTTTAACACAGGACTGGCCCCACAGATGGGTGCCTGGGACACTTGCTCTGACAAGGTGCGTGCCCTTCAGCTGCAGTTCCCGTACTGCTTCCTCCTTTCTCCCTCACTCAAGTGTATGTATTTTCCAGAAAATTTGAAAAATCTGTCCAAGTTCTAAACTGAAAACCTATTTTTGAGCCATTGTTTAGCAGAACTTTGAAATCTAAAAGTTACTTCAGTGTCCACATTTCTGGAACCTTTTGCTGTTTGAGTGATTGTGATATCCAGCTCAGAAAGTCTGGGTATGTATCAAAAACTTTGACGCTCAAATTTTCTCCACATGTGGAAATATCATTAAAAGTATTTGTATTTTCAGAATACCCTTTTTATTTCATCAGAACTGAGGGTTTGCTTTGTGCATAATTTAAAACTTTGAAAAAAGTATTTAGAGAAAATAATGCAATGCTGAAAGACTGCAACTCTTGTGCTACTGTCCATATCCAAGTCGGTGATGGGAGTCGGAGTCTTACTTCCTGAGCTATAGGAGGTCATGTAAGACAGTGCAACCTCTCCCTGAGGAGTAATTTGTCTCCCAGATCCCAGTTGTCAATAATGACCCAGAGCAGGCCCCAGGATCTCTATGTACCATATGTCATTGCTGCGGGGGAGTTACTGGAGGTGATAAAAAAAAGATCACCCACAGTAAATACCTGCCATCTGCTTGGAAACAGTAACAGCCCCGTGGTAATAGAAGCAATTGGAAATATTCCCACAGAGCAGTAAATTGTTACTCAGAACAGATGATTTATTATTTTACAAGTCATTTAGTTAACTGGCTTTACTGAGACAAGAGGCAGCTTTCTGTTGAGAACGATACCGGAAAGGAGAAGTAGAGCTACGGGATCCATGAAGGCTGTCACTGTGTTTTTTACTGAGAATCAAAAGTGGTTTGTTCTTCATTTCACATTAATATTATTCTGCTTCTCCTCTAGCTATGGTGATAACACACCCTAGAACATGACTATTACATTAGCGTGACCCAGAAACAAATTATTGTCATGGAGGCTGCATCAGAAACTGTTGCGCTGTGCTGATGGAGTTGAATTTAGCAGACTAAGTGGGATTTCCTTCCTTGGGACTTCTCAGAGATAGAATATATTCAGTCCTAGAGAGGAAATGGTTAATTACCTGCCTTTTAGAATGATCCTTGAAGCCATCTATGTCCCTCAGCTACCCAGTGTTCAGGGATCTCGATGTATGCAATGCCCAGGAGAGGCAAAAGACAGATCCAGGCGAAGCGGAAGGGTTACCCAATGCTTGTTTTGATTTCCTCAAGGAATGCCACTTTTCAGACTTTGCTAAGATTTGACTATTTCTTAAGAAAACCTTTCTTTGTTTTGTTTGTTTGTTTGTTTCAAATGTACTTTCACAGCCAGTGTGCATCAGTGTTTTTATAATGATTTATTTCAATTTGGAGCTTTCACAGAAAGTGTAGTTACGGTGTTATCTGTGCTACACTGTTACAATACTGATAAAAAAGCAGAACTTAGTTCTGATTCTTTTGCAGGCTGGGGCAAATCTCCCAGTATAGTGAGAGAGCACAGAGACCAGTCAGCCATTCTTACCATTAATCTCTCCTTACTTATATAAAAGGTTGTATTATCAGTGAAAATAAAAGCTAATGCTTCTAATACAGAAGAGTTGGATAGGAGGAACCACTGAATTGCTCTGAAAAGTAAAAAAACATGTTTCTGCCTATAAATAGTGCATGAGGGGTTTTACTTTCAGTTATGAAAAAGTCAAAGTTCAGTACATCCCTCTCCTTTCCCATCTGAAAAAACGGAAGTAAATACCTGTAACAGGCAAGCTCCTGGGAGAAGCTGGTGTTCTAGAGGGGCTCCTTGTTTCCTGAAACATGCGGCTGAGTGAGGTCTGCCAAGCCAAAGTAGTGGTGATAGGTCTGCAGTTCCCAGAAATGCTCTTTACAGGGTCAGCTGGCTCTTGGATACAGTAAAGCAAATAACTCAGCAACTGCAGAGCCTGTGAAGTAGGAGCCCAGATGCCTCGATTCTTTAGAATGGCCCCCATGATGTAGGTGGGAGCAGCACTAATTCATGCTGAAGTGACTCTGTACTGCATTTCCCAAGTAAATATTATGTATGATGTTAGGCCTTCCTTAAAATGAGACTGCATAAAGCTTACAGCTAAGAAGTGAGTAGAGAAAAAAGTTTGACAAGTTTAGGTTGTGAAATGTGGATATTTGGCTAAAAGTGGACTAAACTGAGGTCGTGGTGTGGTAGTCTACATTATCTTGTCTAAGCCTTCACAAAAAAATCCCAGTGGCACACACAAAGTGCCTGTTTTGCGCTGCATGCTGTTTGCCTATGTGTTCCTGAAGAATAAATCAGCCTCATAAAAAAAGACAGGCAATAAATAGAAGTGTGTGTGTTAAGAGGAAGGTCTAACTGTAGCCTAAATTTCCTGATGAAAAACAGTCTGAAATGTTACAGTGTGCCACTTCAGGTAGCAGGGAATTTCCCATCCCAACTCAGCTACATTATCTTAATGCTTCCAGACAACCGCAGGAAGGTGGAAATATTACTTGATTGAACTGTATACAATGGACATAATATTGACTTACCTTTTTGCCATGCCATTCTGTGTGAGACATTTGTCAGCCGCTTCACTGAACTTCAGGGATCCTACCAAAAGGATGTTCTGCATATTTTCTTCTTTTGGCTTATGTCATTATTAGGTCCGTGCTTTTCTGATTATGCATGTAAGCCCTTAGGGAATAAGCACCATTAAAATGATTAGTTTTTTTGACTGGAAAAGGTAATTTAATAAGGCACATTTTGATTATTATATTTGCTACATTCATTTTTATAATTAGATTCTTGTAAAAATAAATTTTAAATGTAAAGATATAAAATCTCCATGATCTGAAATGACCTATTAAAAATAGCATGGGAAGTATTCTTTTCATATTTAAATATATTGTTTCCTTTCCAATTTTCCTATGAAGATGACCCTAAAAATACTTAGCTGCTCAATTTTCTGAGTAATGAACATGACTATTGAACATTATATGCTTCTTCTTAATGATATTCAGAAATACAAATTTATTTCAGCACAAGGACTTACTCTTGAAAGAAACATAAATCTTGAAATAGTACAATGCTACTAAAGTGGGGGGAAGTATTAAGTTTGTTTTAGCAGACATTCATGCAAAACTTTTTCTGAAGTTATCTAAGGCCCACCACACTCTAGGATACCCACAGGATAGTTCCCCAGATAGTTGTACTGCAGAGTATTACAGTGAATATATATTTCAAAGCTAATTTGTTCACTTTTAAATGTGCAGAGAAATTACTTATACCAATAAGTTTGGCATTTAAATAGAAAGGGTCAGATATGCCCCTGAAGAATACCTGCTCCTTTACTCCACAGCTTTTCAAACTGTTTTCAGGTTTTGTTCTTTTTATCATACTGAACAATGCATAGACCTGTGCTTTTTCCCTAAACAGTGATTAGATCAGTATTCACTGGGTATAGTCTGACGTAAACCTAGTACAGATCAAGTTCTTGAACTGAAAGCCTTCTGATTGAAATGCTTGAATCCAATGCCACCATTCTAAAGGCTAGCTTAACTTAAAAAGTCTAAGTTTAGAGATATGCTTTTAGTTAAATTATAAGCTTTGATTTTATTTTTTTCCACTGTGTTTTCTTTATTTTTTTTTTCTTTTTCAATGGAGATGGACCTTACGGACTTAGGGTTAAATCAGATAAAGGTCTGAATATAGGGGCGGTGTTTACAGTGGACATGGGAGAAGTTATACTGTTCGACTGCTCAGCAGATTCAAACCCACCAAATACTTACTCATGGATTCAAAGGGCTGACAATACCACTCATGTCATCAAATATGGGCCCCACCTGGAAGTTGTATCCGATAAAGTGGCCCAGAAGACAATAGATTACATGTGCTGTGCTTTCAACAATGCGACTGGGAGACGAGATGAAACTCACTTCACAGTTGTTGTTACTTCTGTAGGTAAGAACATTAAATCATTGCTGTAACTATCAAGCCCAGAAAAAGGAAATAATGCTTAGAGAGAGAATATGTATCAGAAGTCAGGTCTTGCCAACAATGTAGTAAAGGGGATTTTGGCCTTTCAGTGGGATCTGGGTTTTCCTCACCGTGTGACATGGCTTAGGACAAGACTCACCAAGATGCTGAAGCTTTATGGGAGTTTGACACTAAAATATATTTGGCCATTTGGAACTTTATCCCTTGAGTAGAAAAACTTTCTCAGTAGGCAGACCTTATCTGATCAAGTAACATGGCAGAATGGTATGTCTCTTACTCTCTTTCTTACTTTTTACCTTTAAAAATGATGAAGATTAATGGAGAGGATGGTGTGGAAATCTGCTGAATGTCAAGGTGAGCCTTCCCTCCCCAGGGCAGATTTAGTCCAAGGCCTGCAGTCCCACAGCCGTCAGGAGCTGTGAGCCCTGGGGCTCACCAGTACATGGGATAGTTTCAAGCATACATCACTGGCTAAAATAACCAGGTGCAGACTCACCAGCAATGAAGGTCTTTAATATTTTACCAGCATGGTTCTGTATTACAAGAACCTTAGTTTTAGTGTATGATAACAATGCAAGCTGGGGTGATGAATGGTCTTATTACAATCTATTCATAAAAATTATTTCACTGTCATATTTATGAATCTATGAATTGACTCCTAGGTTCTGCTGAGCGAACACCTTTATTTCTCATGAATTTTAACCTTAGTTCCTGTATCAGATTGTGTTAAACAGCAACAGAGCAGTTTTACAGGAAATCTCCAGAAGCATACAGCAAAGAACAAGATATGGAGGAAGTTGGCTATCTCTTACTAATACAGATCAATACAAGTATTTTCAGATAAGGAATGTATGCTATTAATGTTCAACAAGATAGAATATATTGCCTTTTATAAAATTTAACAAAGCAATTTCACTTGTGCAGAACAAAGAGTTCAGCCATTTGTTAGTCAAGTAAACAAGGAGAGCAGATGTCCATCGCTCAGACTGACTTATGGATTCATTACAAATCCATGGCTTTCTGTATGCTGGAAGGAAGATGGGTTACAATTTTACATTGAGAAAACTGCACTTTAAAACTAAACATTGTGCTTACTGGTGAAAGAAAATGCAAAGACTGTGTATTATTCCATAGCCTTTTTCCCTGTCCTCATAATCCTAGATACAGAGCCTGGACCGTGCCTTTCAAAATACTGGAAACCCCACTGCCAGCAGCAACAGGAACTCTGATGTTTCAGAAGACCTTACACAGCTCCCCCACCTAAGGAACTGAAACTCACTTATATCATGCTATAAACAGCAGCCTAATTAATGCTAAAAGTCATCAAGAAATCCCATACCTTTGGGATGTGTCTGGTTTGAAATCCACATATTTAATCTTTGGGATAATGGCTGCACATGCAGCCAGCAAACTGCCAGTGAATTACACGCAGGTGTAGGTAGATGTAAGCAGTGCTAACTCTCTGCACAGGAGTTCATCCAAGTGCTGGAAACATATCCAGCTAAATAATGCACGTTTGAATTGATTAATAGAGCTGCTGCTGACAAATACACAACATTAATTTACCTGTATGGATTGTGACATGGCCTTTAATTACATGGATTCTGCACGATTCAGAGCAAAAGGAGGAAACTAAGGGTGCACAAGAAAATATGTCTGGCATTTCCTAACTTTTACATTCCTGTCTTTGCAAATTCTATGCAAATATTTTCCACGTGCTTTTGTATATGTAATTATATACATATGGTGTTTGTGTTCTATCAGTGAATCCTGCTGGAAAACTGCTGCTAATGCATAACTCAGCAAAATACCTGAGCAGAGGAAAAAAATACTTTGGATATATTTAGATATGAATGCAAATAAACATAATTTATTGACTTCTGATGGGATTTGATAAGTAACCAAACTGTCAGTGATCTGAAAATCTTTAGAAAAAACACAGTAGTTCAGTTATCCCCTGATACTCTACAGCTCCTACAGCTAGGAGTTCTCTCCCATCTAGCACAAACTGCTCACATAAGTGTCACCTAATTTCTTCGTAGTTCAGTGTCTCTATGCCTAAAATTAGAATATACATCTCCTTTTTGTGATGCTGCAATTTGCGGATTACATTTACTGGCCTTCATTTAGCTGTAGGTGCCAATCAGTTCTGGACTCATTTGTGATACACATATCATTGCTCTTCCAGTTCAGGAGATATGGTGGGAGGGAGAAAATATTACCAATTCACACAAACCCAAATTGTGTATCGATTTTGTATCTCTGTGCAGGCTTACTAGCTTCAGATGAATTTCAAAAGGTGTGTTTTTCAGTGTCATTGTAGCACAGTGTACAGAACAAGAGATTAAATACAGTACTCTCTGCTTTGTCACAGGATTGGAAAAGCTGGCCCAGAAGGGAAAATCTCTGTCATCTCTTGCAGTAATAACAGGAATTTCATTATTTTTGATCCTAGCTATGGCCTTTTTATTCATATGGAAAAGATATCAGCCACATAAAGGTATGTAAAAGTTAAGTACACTCCAGCTCTTTTGGACCATTAGGGCAAAACCAATAATAGTTCTTTTTTTCTTCTTTTCAGTGATACAACAGAAGCTGCAGAGAAGGTACAAAAATAAATAATTCTTATGTCAAGTCCTTGCTTTCAAGAGAATTGGGATTTTTTTATGATATTAATTTTCTTTCCTTGTTTTATGACATCAAACTGAAAAACATGTTTATGTTTTCTAGGCCAGAGGCTGATTACAGAAAGGCACATACATTTTCAGGTAATGCTAATAAGAGAAGCGTGAGCATAATCCGTTCCTGCAGAAAAATAGCATCTCCACATAAAAAAGGAAGAAGCAAAGAAAAGGAAGGGAAGTGTGTTTTTAACTTGGATTACATATCTCTGTGCTAGCTTACTTAAGATAAAACCAAAATAGCAACAGGTCATTGTGGGTTTAGCACATGCCTGGAGTTCACAGCAGCATATACTCTGTTGTCTTGAAATCTAGCTGTTCATTCTGGGATTAGGATCACCTGTATTGCACTCTTCACACCAATATGAGGTAAATTAGTGTTACTATGGGATAGTGAGAGGTGATACGGCATGGGAGGATCACAATTCTAAATGTTCATGGCACCAATACCAAAACTGTGAGATAAAAATATGACCTTACAGTATATACATTTTAGCCTCTACCATGTTCTGTGCTACATTTCTGTGTGTTATCAGGACTCAGTGTGGTTTTTTTCACTGCTTCTTTTCCCTCTACAATCCTTCCCGCATGATCCTGCGCAAGGAGGCTGGAGCCCGGCCATCCTTTGTAAGGGTAGCACTTTTACTCCCATTGCTTCCTACCAGAGCATCAGAGCAGGCCATAAGCTGTTGCATGCAAGAGGGTAGGGAAGTATACGAAGCTTAGGTAGGTAATAATTTCACTTGATCACAAAGGCTACTTCACTCTAGCAAGTGGTATCAGAGAAGGAAATCTCAGCACCATCTTTAGTGTTGCAGCCTTTGTTGTGGAGTGATGCCCAAGAGACAACTAAGAGTCTCAGATCTCCTGGACAGTAGGAGGGTAGAGAAAGTGACTCCCACCCTTCCTACAAGTTGTATCTGAAGTCCCAGATACAGTTTGTCAACTGGTTTAATAATATAGCACCTATTAGTATCACATTCCCCTTTTTTTAGTTTCAGCGTTATAAAAGATTCAGGTGGTACTGCCTCACTACAGTGCTGAGTTTATGGATTAGGCCTATATTCTATGGGAAATAAATCAGTCTGTTTAGCCTTCCAACAAAGAGAGTTCCAGTGGCTGTACCAAACTGTTACTGAGGTTACAGGAGGCTACTCACTTGGCCCAAGGTGCCAAGCACTGTGCACGCTGCTGTGCAGCTGCCCTGAATCTATCCACACCAGCTTTGGAGCTTGTCAGGGAAGTGGTTTAAAGCAGATCAAACAACTAATATTTGGATGTTTCAAAAATCAGGCCAAGTTGCTTTGCCAGTCATTATTTCCCAGGTTCATACTACACCTCAATACCTTTTTTCATGTTTGTTTGTTCTAACTTTAGGACATGAAAGTGCTTTGGATGATTTTGGGATATATGAATTTGTGGCTATTCCTGATCTTGCCAGTGCTTCTAGGGTAGGTGATTTCACATCATAGACTGATGGTTCCATTTTTCTTTCTTAAGGCGTACTAAATATCTGTACCAGAATCCTTCTGCCAGTTTGCTCTGTTGCTTTTTGTGGTCTCTATTACACCGTATTCACAGCTGTTGTTTACCCAGTACTTACTCTTTCTTTACTGTGTTACTAGTTTAGTACTTGTATCAACATCATACAGTAAGGAACAAAAAAACCTCTAAAGACAACAATCTCACTTCAGCTACCCTATATTAAAAGAAATATTAGTAGTATTGGGTAGATGGGAAGCACTGAACCACTTGTGTCACACAAGCAAATAAACTATTTTGATGCCATTTTCTCCCTTGACCACAATGTTGCTGCTCATGCAACATGCAACTCTGGCAGTGCAGGAAAGCCTCAAGGGGGTATTTAAAGTTTTCACTCTAAAAACATGTAAACTAAAGCTTAGTTATTTTTCACAAGAATTATTTCGTTAGCTTCACGTATTGTGGGGGAGGATTTAAGCACAGGAATTTTGCTAGCAGAAGAATCCTGCTACATATGCTACTTCTCTGCATTGTGGCTTTGCTGACATTACTGTATAGCAGTTGGAGATCATTCTGATGTGGTGTGTAAAAGGACAAAGAAAAAATGAGAAACCGGGCCATAAAATTTAGCACTTTCCCTTTGCTAGAAAAAATTTCTGGCAATATAGTCTTGGACCTTTGGAGAGCATCCATATGGTCAGGTAAGGGAGAGGTCTTAAAATATGATCAAACAGGGTCACATTAGCAGTCTTACCTGTTTTGTTATTATGATTAGCTAGCATAATACATGACATATTAGCAAAGACAGTCATAGATTACTAAACTCTTTGCTGGGGTTAGATGACTGAAATAGAAATTTCTAGGGCTAGAGTGCTATCGTAAAGGTTAGTGGAGAGGACATACTTGTACAGAAGCAGAAATAAAAGGCTTTAAGAAAACAGAGGAGGTGGACTGTATCTGTAAAATTTGTGACCATAGAAGGCTTACTAAGTGTGGAGATCAGGCCCTAAATCATCACAGCCTTAAGCACACTGTGATACCCCTTAGGCTGGTCATATAAAAAAGTCACATTATTACATAATCGGGCCTTTAGTAGGTCAGGAGGGAAGAAAAAGTAACGAGGACAACAGAATGGATGCACAAGCAATGAAATCCAGTAGAATTTCAAGAAACAGGAGAAACTCCACTGATTTATATTGTTACTCAGATTTATGGTACTGCAGATAAAGTCAGCATTGATCCACTGATTCATCTGAGTTAGCAGAAAAAGGAAAAAAAATAATAAGTGGAGATAATGAAGAACTGGAGGTTTGTATTAACATAAGAGCAGATTTGTATACTTAACATATTGAACAATGAAATTTCCATATTACTTCATTTATGGAAATTCCTTTCAGTTCCCTCTCTTTGACATGCTGGTGGGAGTTTTATGCTGAACACTTTCCCTGAATATTTTCTCCTTTCTTATCTGTTTTCTTGCTTCTCTCTGTTAAATGTTCCTTCCTTGACTTTTGGTACACTAATATAAAATACTCACTGTATTAAATGCAAGAGCTGCATCCTAAATCTAAGATCCCAACTGAATTTAAAACTATTGCTTGTGTTACTATAAATGTGATGACAACTTAATCAAACTGAAATGTAAACTGACAGAGATGAACTGTTAAACCCATATGCAAGGCATTCATAGGCAAAAGTTAGAAAAAAAGGCAGTTATGTTATCAGTTTAAATTCTGTTGATTCTTTCCCCATTTGTACTTACAGTAGGAATACTCTTTGCTACTTCTAGGTTTCAAGTCAAACTGTTCATGGCTCTGACTTTGTCCCAGGCCAGGATATGCTTAGTACAGTTTATGAAGTTATTCAGCATATTCCCGACCAGCTGCAACAAGACCATCAACAGTAAGTTAGAGGCTCTGTGCATTTATGTGGTAGCTCAAAGACAAATACTTTTGCAACCAGAACAATTTACATTTTGGTAGCTGGTGTTTGATTCCAGTGAGAGGGGTGAGGAAGGAAAACAGGTATGAGCCACATCAATTCCTCCACTGTTTCCTATTCAATCCCTATTTATCCTTAATACTCCAGTCTGTTGTAAAACATCATGTGTAAAAAAAAAAAAGGCTGAGATCTTCAGACAATTTCAAATGAAAATTCCCAAATGTTTTAAGAGGCTGGCTACAGTATCACAGCACTTTCCACTGAGCACTTTCCACTGAGAAGGTTAAATCATCAATCAAAGCAGCTTAATTGGCAGCACAGCTTCCAGGCCTGCCAGCCATGTGCCAAGTAGAGTTAGAGGGGTTTTCTTGCAGTGCTGAAACTGGCCAGCTGATCAGTAACCACTGGTTGTTAAAATGGTCACTGAGATACTAATGGACAATGCTCAGTTACCTGAGTAAGCAATGTCTTCATTTGTATCTTAACTAATGGTTCAGAGAAAAAGGATTCTTGTTCTGCAGTACCCTGGCTGGGAACTCCACAGAAGCACTTTTGCTGAGTTAAATACCAGAAAGACCACAGCACGTTGTGCTTATGCATTTAGTGTCTGGTAGTCCTGGTTTTGTCCAAATCACCTACTTCATAGCACTTCTTGGCATAAGAAGAGTGAATACACTGTAAAGTTTCTGTAATTGCGGTACAGCTGCCATAAATCTGTTGTCAATATCGACAGTCTTTCTTACAAATCAAGAACAGCACACAAGACTATTTGGTAACAAGCCTTTTGTATCACATTTTCCATGTTTTTACGATGTGTTCTCATTCTTTTGTGGTTGAAAACACACACTCTTACCAATATACTAATCAGTTGGCTGAGTAATGATAATGTTTATGTGACTGCATTAGTATTCAGTACTTACACTATTAAAAACTTTGTGCTGGTTTCGTCTTCAACTATGTGTCCAAATTATGTATGCAAAATGCAGCTATGCTTGTAAAAGCAAACTGATCAGTGAGAAAGCAATAATGAATTAGTAATGACATTTTTGTTCTGGAGTTCCTCACTTTGAACCTTAAGATGATTTTTAAACCAGATGTAAAATACAGCATTCATAAAGTACAACTTTTCTTATTCTTCCTCCTACATGTCTTCTTTCTCAACTTTCTCACTGATACATTATGCCTTTAAAAAAGGAATAAATTCAAAGGTAGCTTGAACTTTGTGACAGCTCAGATTTTGACTCAAACTTTGCAAAACATATTCTGTAGTTGGGAAGGACTCGTTTGCATAAACCCATTTTGCTGCTTTTTTCAAACATCAAGATGTTAAAAAAAGAAATGTAGGAACAAAATTTTCACTAATAAAATCTGCTAGACATGATAACAGCTAAACTTCTCAGATTCGAAAGACCACTTTCATGAATTTTCCAATTCCTGACGTGCTACAAAGGAGCACTCTAAGTGGTAAATAAATGACAACTCAGTCGATACTGGTACTTGCAGCAGGATGCTTCAGCATTCAGTATGAGGGAAAAACAAAACACCACAGAATTGAGAATGTAGCTGGGAAAGTAATTCCAAACTCCTATAATGCAAAGTAATTATTGATTATGGATGGATCCCACAGGCTTGGTATGCAGCTGTCTGTACAGTAATCAGCAACATTCATGGGAAAAATTATAACGAACTTGCCTGCACTCTGCTTACAGCAGGAATTTCTCTTTGTAAAAAACAAAAGAATGGATATTATGGGCACCAAACAGGTTTGTTGGTAAAGTGATCACTTTACTCTTATTCCCAGTGGTTCTAACTGGAAGTGCTCTAGCTTCATAAATTCATTACAATTAATGTGCAAAGAAAAGTAATAAAAACAGTTTCATTCTCAGATTTAAGTCAGAGAATCTTTCGGATCCTCTCTTTGAATCTAATTTCTGCAGTGTTAGCTGATGTTCTCTCTCTTGCTGTTAGAAATCCCGGTGACAGTACCAGGAAATTCACAGACTACAGAATGCCTGACACTATGGGAATAGCTTTTCCTTTCAACTTTTCCTTATGTTTTTATCAGCCTTTTTATCCATTCATCCACACATGCACATATGCCTCTGACACTCTAAATAATTGCAACATTTTAGATGTGCCCCAGCTTCTATGAAGTAAGAATACCGCTGGAAGCTAATTTAAACTCTCTTTTGTTTTGACAAGACTAATACCCTAATTGCAGTAAAAAAATGAGCTCATAGCTGGATTTGCACTTTTACCTTTGCATTGTGATAGGAGTCCCTGTTCACGAAAGTCTTTTGCAGATGTGCCTCCCCTGCTCCTCCAAAGAATCAAAGGGAAAACATGGCATCAGCTTTTAAAGAAACTGTTCTGCTCCATCTTTGGGCTCCGCAGTCACAGAGTGTTACATGAGTGTCACATACTGAAACATTTAATTAAACTCACTCTTCTAACCTGTTTTTTTAATGCACATTTTTAAGCTAAATATAAATCCTGTGAGAAACGGGACAACAAGCTCTTCCACATATGAAAGAAATCTGAAAATGCCTGCAAGAGTTAATGAGCAAGAAGTTTAGGCAGCTTTTATACGCAACCACTGACAGCTTCCAACTCTTCTGTGAGCAGAAACTGCTTGTAACTTAGGTTTCATTTTCACATCACATGAAAATAAATTTACATCATCTCCCTCTCCTCACATACATGCTGTTTCTCTCAGGTCAAGCATTAACCATTTCCGAAATTTCTGCTCTGCCAGCTGCTGAAGAGCAATGAGGATGCAAACCCTTGCCAGGCATTTCAGCACGGGCTCTGTAGCGCAGATTACACTGACTCAGCCTATCGTTACCCTATAGCAGGTGCTCAGGTACATTAATGCTGATAACATATGAGCAACTTGAAATATCTGTACTGAAAAAGCAGCAGTGTGGGGTGGGATATTAGCCATTATATTACTTATGTCTGAGACCCATCCTATCTTTTCAAGATGCGTAAGATCTCTAGTATGTGTAACAGCTCTAGTTCTTACACATAGTAAAAATTCAGTCAAATGCCCCCAAAACTGTCATTCAGGCTGAAGAACTACTTTACTTTTGTGTTTAGAACTGCTGGGTTGTTTGTATGTTTGCAAAAGTGTTTTTTAAAGAAAAGAAAGGCAGCATTGTGGAGAACTGATTTTTATATATATATAAATACATCTATATGTGTTCTTTCCTAGAAGTGTATGAAGATACAGGAACAGGAAATCAAAGCATCTGAAAATATGACTGTGACTTCTTTATTATATATTGAAGTGAAATGCCAGCAACTCCAAGAATGGCAAAGGGTTATGCCAGCTATTCTTGAAATAGCAATTTCTCTTCAGACTGATAATCCCTTTCCTTTGGGTGCTCCAAATTGCCCATTTTTAATTTTTTCTTTGCTTGTTTCCTGTTAATTAACAGTTTATTGAAAAATATGGTGTTTTTCATTCCTTACATTTGTTTCCTTATTTGTGAATACAAAAGATAAAGAGATAGTTTAAAAATTGCAGTATAAAACCTATTTGTTTCATTACAATAATGGGTGGGAAGCACAGGGAGGAATCAGGCCCAAGATACTTCCCATGCTTGTTTTATTTAAAAAATGGCAAAAATTGTGTATGGGTGTTTTTCATTGGGGTTGAGTTTTACAAGAGAAGATCTCCATAGTTGGCATGGAGGAAGCATAATAAATGCAATATATCAGATTGCAAAATACATTTGGGATTTAAAATAGAGTAATTCTTTTAACTCATCTAATGTAACATTATCTTTCAATTTACAAACATAGAAACTGATCTGCCAGGCAGTTACAGTTTTAAAATGTACACACGTATATTATTCAAATATAATGTGTTCTCATTAAATTCTGTTTCCTTTGCATTTGAAGTGGTTTTCTGTTTGCCACCAAAGAGCCTGTTAACTGTTAACTAGAAGAGACAGTAATATTTGAGTAAATTCTGCAAGCTGCAGAATGTTCAGGTTATTTATACTTAAAAATTATAATTCCCCAGTGCAAATAAAACCAGTCTGACTCTGCTGAGAGTGTGCTACAAGTCCCTTCATAAACAGAGGAATGCTCTTCCAGAAGCTTCTGTGGGCAGGTGTCTGAATCCTGAAGGAAAATTCACCATTATTTCACCAGGGTCAGATATTGGGCAGTGTCACCTGCAGCCTGGGAAAAAGGGAATTAGGAATTCAACCAGAACAACCTACAAGGGAAAGAAAAAAAAAGGCTACTTCAGTAACAGCTAATTGTATAGGAAATCATTAGAGAAAGCATACAGTGTGTATACCCTTTAAGACAGGCTGTGTGGGATTATTTAAAGCACTCTGTATTATGAAAAATAATTTGCACTTATTTAAAATACCTCCCTAATCCATGTTTACTAAACATTCTTCCCTCCTCCTCCTTTCAACGACAAGGAGAAATACTAAAATGGGTTTCAGTGAATATTCTGATCTCATGCAAAAAAAAAAAAGGGAAAAGTACAACTTCAGTGTTGCACGTGAGGAACAGTGGACTTGGCACTTCAGAGTGGCAGCTGGTGCTGCCCAGATTTGAGAGAATTACTGAGGTGATCTCAAAGGTAACGTACGCATCAGATTTGCTCCCTAGGAAATAAGAGACATGCTCTGACATGAAGGCATCAGGCAGAAGCTGTAAATAGAAACATTTGGGGCAGAACTCTGAAGTACTGAAGTTACCTGACGGGACAAGAAGTTCAGGGGCCATCCCCACAAATTCCTCCGTCATTCATCCAAAGCTGACTTCTTTTGTGTGTTTCAAACTGAGACAGCCCTTTAGCACGTGCACAGTCTGATTTTTGCCCTCTTCTCTTCTTGCTGAAGTGTATCTTTTAATTGCACTGAAATAAGCCTACAGATTTCTAAGGTGTTTGACACAATCCCATCTTACCACATCTGATGTCACTGCAGAGGCACATGGAAAAAATGCAGATGGATTTGCAGAAATAACTGTTTCTTCACGTCTGGAGCCTCTGTATTTAAAACTGCCAGTAGTACACATTTTTGTGACAGAGAAAAATGAATCAGTTCAATATCAGTTCTCTTCTTTGTTCTTTTAAACTCACTGTAGGCACATTTGGCCTGAGCCTAACTGCATTATAAGGCTCCCTTATTGATATGGGAGGCCCTTAGTGACATTGTTTAGTCGTTGACTTCGCAGTCCTGGGGTAATGGTTGGACTTGATATTCTTAAAGATTTTTTCCAACCTAGTTGATTCTATGACTTCTGAAACATTTGTTTCAGACTCTGTGCTCATGTCTTGATAGCAAGCCATTTCAAATAAGCCATTTGTCAATAATGTGAGATGACTTTAGCAATCTAAGACAAAAAGCCACCCCAACAGTCTTTTAAACTTCTGCAAAACACCTGTACAATATTTTAATAAAATAATGGTGGTTATTCAGCACGTAATGTGTGATAGTTCTGTGGGTCCATGTGTGGCTATGCATTTTCACTGGAAAGGACCAGAACAAAAATCTGCCTGTTGCTTTGGGGAAGGTCAAGTAAGATGTTCCCTGCAGGCCTTTTTCCTTCCCCTGCCACACAGTGCTGCAGCCAAAGCACACCCAGCCCCATTGTACCCCAAGGCCTCCACCGCCCTCGGCTTCCTCTCAGCATCTGACTACAACCTCTCTATAAGAAATGACTGTGTATGCAGGTCATGGCAGCCACGTTCCTATTCCTCACATACAACCAAAATTTATGGACAAAAACTCAGTAAGGAAACTGATTGTGCTATAGAAAGAAGAAAAGCTCATTGTCAGGCTTAAATAATCCTCCTAGCTATGGCAGCAGAACCAGCTCTGCAAATAGAAATATGTTATTGCAAGGGCCAGAGAGCAAACACAGGCAAGGTGCCTTCTGCTTATATTATACTGTTCTCATCTGTTTTTGTTTCACTGTGTCTTGGGTATTACTAGCTGTTAAACAAAAACATTCTAGTGGTTTAAATTCCTGTTCAAACTGTACTCATTTAATATTCTTCTAAAGTTTGCACAGTGCATTTAGCTACTTTTGGTGCAAGTATAAAAACAATAAACTGTGCAGAATGAAACAGCTCTGAAATGTCATAGAAGTTTAATGGATGAGAAAGAAAACCTTTTCATATTGGATTCTTGCCCTTTTCTCACAGGTACTACTATATTCAAGAGATTTATAAGCTATTATTTATTGACGTAAGACCTATTCCAAATCTTACGAAATCCAACAGAGAGTTTGTCCATTAAACTATATGATGTGTACATCAGGCTGTTCAAGTCTGAGGTGGAGATAATGAGAATATAGTATGTTCAAACCTTGAAACGTGTGTGGGGAAAAAATTAGAAAGAGTCCTGACACATTTTCATCTCAATCTCTTAGATGGAGGCTTTTGTCATTTCATTTGTCCCAAAGAAGGTAAAGAATGGCTTTCTTTGTTGAAGTGAGGCTATGGATCTTGAGATCTAGGGTAGGGAATTTAAGCCATAACTGGAAACAGAGTGTAGGGACAGCAAATGCAGTCAGAGCAACTCTAGGCACTTGTACCGAATCACAAGGTGGTGTGTAGTATTTGGTCTTTTCTTACTGTGTAGCGTAAAGGCAATCCATAAGAACAGTGAGGAATGTCACTACGCATTCACCACTGCTCATATGAGAATGCTCTATCTTAGGCTTCATTATGGCTTTGAAACATTAACCCCTCCTTATAGAGCAACAGACTAATACTCCACAATCCTATTAAGACTACAAGATCAAGAAGGGCAATGGTATGCTGAACAGCATTAGGAGTGTTCCAGCAGGCTGAGGGTGGTGACCCTTTCCCCTCTACTCAGCACTGGTGAGATACACCTGGAGTGCTGGGTCCTTTTCTGGGCTGCCCAGTACAAGACATAGACACACTGGAGCAAATCCAGAAAAGGCCCACAGTGATGATGAAGAATCATCTGCCATACAATGGTGAGTTGAAAGAGCTGGGACTGTTCAGCTTGAAGAAGAGAAGTTTCAGTTGGATCCTATCAACGTTTATAAACACTTGAAAGAGGGGTGCCAAGAAGTTGGACCCAGGTTCTTTTCAGTGGTGCCCAGTGACAGGACAAGAGGCAATGGGCACAAACTGAAACATAATACATTCTGTATGAATATAAGAAAAATCTTTTTACTTTCACGGTGGTTATACACTGGAACTGGCTGCCCAGAGACGCTGTGCAGTCTCTATCCTTGGAGATTTTGTAGCTGGACATAGTCATGGGTAACCTGCTGTACCTGATCCTTGTTAGGAAAATTCGCAACTGGTCCATACTAAGGATTGAGGCTACGATGCAAAGCACAGAATTAAAGAGTAATTTTTTTATTCATGTGCCTGAGGTGTCCCATTCAAATTGGGGCAGCCTTAATGTAGTTCTACAAGCATTTCAAGTGTTCAGGTGCAACATGATTTGATTAATTGTTAGTTAACAAACACACACTACAGTTTACTAATCATAGTAAAATTTTGCAAAGCAACTATATATCTATGGTGTCTTGAGTCACCTGCTTCTCTGTTGATCAGACAGTCCTGGAGTTGGTCTCGCTATAGTTACTTATCTATGATGACAGACAATGTCAGAGTTCCAAAGACAGGTTAGAGGGGCTAGGATGCTAGTGTTATCTTGGTTGTCCAGGAGTATATTTTATCCTTCAGAGACAGCATTTAAGATTCCAAGAAGTAAGGTCCTTATCTCAGGGGCTAGGCTGTCCTTGTCCTCCTTAGCTGGGTCCTTTAGTTTTCTTAAGCCTGGCTATTGAGTATACAATGTAAACTACATGTATTTCTAAAAGCAAATTAATACAATTTTATACTATAAAGATTAATTGGTATAACAGTTAGGGAATGACATTTTCGTAACACCCTGCTTTGAGCAGGAGTTGGACTAGATGATCTCCAGAGGTGCTTTCCAGCCTCAGCCATGCTGTAATTCTGTGAGCGTAGGGAGGGAGATGATTAGTAGGCAGTCTCAACAAGAACAACACTAGCAGTTGTAGCACAATGAGTTTATGTTAATGTAAAAAGAATGAATGTATGCTTTCATTACACCTTGAAACATGAATGGCCAGATAAGCTAGATATGAAGGCAAAATACAAGCACAGCACTGCACATGTACCTCCATGCTTTATCTGTAGAAAGCTGAACCTTGAAAAAGAAAGAGCTCACTGTTTTATAATCAGAGGTTAAAAAACTTTCTTGTTTGTTGAAGTAGCTTAATTATTTTTTAATTTCTTTTTGCCTTAGATAAAATACAATCACATATTCTGTATGGACTTTCTTCAGTGTTAGCACAATTCCTTTGGAAATCTGTCACCACACTGCTATCAATGCATCTGTATCACACATCTTTCTGGGAGCTAGAGGGCAACGGCTTCCCACAGGAGATGGCAAGAGGTTCTGGGTAACTATGCTTGGAACAAGGAGAAGAAGGGAAAGGAGCTTATAGTACTGTTTCTGACAGACATGCAAACTGAACATGTCCCAGCTGACTTGTACATTTGAAGGGGGTCTGATTCCTCAACCGTTTTTGCTATAAGAGGCTTCCTGATTTACAACAGTTACTTTCTAGGTAACTAAATGGCTGTATTAGGAATATTTTTGCAGCCAAGCAAAGACATTTCTTTTTTAATGCCATTGTACTACAATGTCCTTGAAGAGTCATTCATGCTGTATTTTTGAGTATATTCTCTACTCACACATGAAAAACTGCAGAATGTTCTTCATAAGCATCTCTTAAAAACATCAAAGTGCAGGATCCAATCTTTATCACTGGCTGACAATTTAACAGTCCATGTCAGCCTATACAGGAATTTTGCTCAACAGGTAGTTCTTCATAAAGACTCCTGAGTGTATAAAAATGAGACCAGCTTTTACAGAGGAAAAGCCCTGCTCCCTCGTTGACTTGCTGTGGAGGCTGTAAGGCTTTTCCAGAGAGTAACAGAGCTGTAGCAAGTTTCTAAACACTTCACAGGCTCACAATGGGCTCACATTGTAAGCAATGAAACTGATGCAGCCTTGGGATGGAAAGTTGCAGTTGTGATGTGTTGTTAAAATAATGAGGAAAAAATTCCAAAGGAACATTTCTTGACTAGAATCTGTGGTAAATAAGCAATGAACAAGGAGCATAGAAGACAAATAAAAGATTTGACATCTAAAGAAACCATTCAAGTATAATAAATTTGCATCACAGTTCAGTTAAACATGCAATGCAAATACTAGTGTGTTGGAAATCCTGCTCCACCTAAAAAGATAATATGTATGTATCTCTTCAGGCTATGTGCTGCGTTCCAGGGCAAAGTACAAAGCTGCTGGTCACAGTGGATCTCACAATTCAGATAAAATTTAATTTAGAAATATTAGGGCAGGTCTTCTGAACTAGAGCACCTCTATAACATAGCATACCCCAACAAAAAATGAGCATATCAACACTGAGATTTTCATCAAGGTACATCTTTTATATTTCCTGAAGTTCTAAAAAGTAACCTCTATATAACTTTTTTCCATCTTAATAGTAAATGGAAAAAGTTGTTTTGCTAATTCAAAACAAAAGGTTACCTGGGAGAAAACCAGAATTGTGTTGGATGTCATTCATGTGTTTTCCTTACAGCTACACTTTCCTCTTTAACTTCACCTTGCTTATTTTACATATTTATCAAATCATACTCAAAACCTGGCTTTCAAGCACTTCCCATGCCCTTTAAGCCAGTCATGCTTAGTCCTATCCATAAGTTGTATCTAAAGTACAAAACATTCCAGTTATTCCAGATCACTATTCTACACAGCAGGCTAGGACAGTTAGAAGACTGCATTCTGTTTGATGGCTCTTAACCTGACGTTTCCTGGCAGCTTGTGACCTCATTTGGGTTTGAAGCAGTACCATCCTTCCCCCATTTCTGGCCTCTTCTCTTGCACTGTATGATTGTGTGGTGAAATGGTCCAAGGAACTGAAGCACTCTGAAGCACTATGTCAGCTTACTCTACAGACAGATCAGATCTGCTCAGCTTTCTGTGAGGTTGCTTGAGATCCTTTCTAGCACAGGACAGACCATACCAGTGGAAAGAGTGGGAAGTGCTGTAAAACCACATACTTGTATGAACACGTGCATTTGCAGGTTACCAAAATCTATGCAAACAGCTGAAATTGTATGCATATTCTTTTGTGCTCTGAAATGTCAGTCAAAGCATGCAAATGCTCTAACAGGTAATAATGAAATGGCTCTCACTGCTCCTAACTTGCCTTGTTCTTTGCTGTTATCTTTCATAAGGCAAGTGACCACTTGAAAGGCTTGGTCATTGTGATTTGAATTACCAAGACTTGGTGCAATTAACTGCCTGAAAGAGGTCTGCAGGACAGCTTTTTCATCACCTCACAAGTCCTCTTTGCTCTTTGTGTTTGGCAAGGAGGCAAAAATAAGTGACATCTCAACAGATTAGTAAAAACTAATCAACAAAAAGAAAAAGAGGAAAGCAGAGGACCATTCTGCTGTAGTACAGCTCTTCTTTTAGTTGCAAAGATGGATAAGGAGCTTTATTATACAATCCAGACTGCTTTTTAACTCTAGCTAAAATATATTTCTCTTGGTGAGAATGCACATTGCATTTTAACATGTATCCGCTTTATTTCTAGCAGTATACTTTTATTTCAGGTAGGGTGCTCTAGGGTCAATTTTCATGATAATTCATTATTTGTTCTAGTTAGTCCTCATGATATCACCATGTAATTTACTGATTACTAAAGTATTTACTCTTCCAAATAAATATTTACAGCAAATAATTTGCTGTGTCTTCATGGCAGTTGAAGACTTCAGTTTTTGTCCAAGTCAGACACATCTCCTAAGATCTGCAAGTATTTTTATGTGCTCACACTCAGCTGACCTGTATAAAGTGGCACTTTGGGCATGCCTGGCAAGGTGTGGTGGCAGGTGGCTGTGGGGTGCCCTGTGGCAGGAGGCTATGAACCACCCTGGTCTAGTCACAGCCAGTTCTGGCCAGCTCTAGCACCAGTGCGAGCATCCTATTGCCCACCAAACCTCCACCAGAGGTTTGCAGTGCATGGGTGATCTGTGCCAGGGCAGGGACACCCCTGAGGGACTGCAGCCATTGTGGCCCACACTGGGCCAGAGAAAACAGTAAGGATCGAACAACAGAGAAGAAGAATAATCAGAAGCAAGGAGCAGCAGAAGTAACCACTACACACTGAGACCAACCTTCTCCACTGCACGCCTGTCACCTTGGCAGGGGCATTGGGAAGGACTGAGCAATGAAAACAAGGGCGAAAACAAGGGCAGCTGAGGCTAGGAAGCAGGAAGGAAAGGTGTTGGAATGAAGCTGGAAGGGGAAGAAGGCATTTTCTTAAGTGTTTTACTTAGCTGTTTCTCTTCTTGGTTTCTCAACACCCCAATCAATACTTAAATGTTAATGTTAATTGGCAGTAAATTAAGTGAAACTCTCCAGGTTGAGACTGTTTTGTCTGCAACACATGTACCTTTACTTACAGCCACTGGGATCTGGCACGGTGTATTTTTATATGCTTGACACTGCATTGTATGCCTGTGTGAGTTTACAGAAATAGAGATTTTGTACATATCAAGCTGTTATAAAACTCTATTTTTATCAGCAGTATCCCATTAACAAATACAGATATTTGATAACACCCTTAATTGCACAGAGTGGAACTGCATTTGATGATACATACCACACACAAGGCTGGCAGAATTACTTTTTACAAGTGTTTCCTATTTTCCATTACTTTTTAACATGATTTTTTATGCCTCGTATTTTGAAAACTAAGCTCTCCAATGCCAAATATCTGCCTCAGACGTATTTTCAGATGATTAAAGCCAAAGGGCTCAGTAGCTTCCAAGTGTGAGGTCCAGAAAAAAGTATGTGTTGCCCTTGTTAAACAACTCTACCAGGAATTCTTTGGAGTGCTATTTAAAAAGGATTTACTTTGATTGGAGAAAAAAGGTAGATGTGAGGGTAAAAACATACCATAGGGAAGATTCAAACTATACCAGGGAGAGGGGAGAGGAGTGAAGGTGGTATCAGTAAAAGTAACGTACTGAGATAGACCGGAAAAGCATCCACAGAGGACATCTCCTAGATGCTCAACATCAAAGGAGATTCCAACCACCCCTTAGAGGCAAAGCTGAAAATTATTTTGGTGGTTCTCTTCTCTGCAGCTCTGCCAAGTCCTGCTGATGCCATAGTCCCATCCCTAGATATCCAAAGACAAAGATTAGGCAGCTTTATTGCCACACTCCCCTCCTTTGCCTATGCAAAGAATGCGTCTATCAAAATGATTTCCTCTTCTCACCATACACAATCTGTAATTCAGTGTCAAAGTATATAGCACGAGCATGGCTTTCCCCCTTAAAGGCCATTGTGATGGTCTTGTCAGCACTTCTCTAACTTCAGCTATCCGCTTTGAGATTGGTGCATATCTCTGAAAGATATGAGTAAAAAATATCATTATTTTAATGGATATTTCTCTATAACGGACATATATTCAATAGGAAACCCTCTTTTTTTCGTAAATTTGAGGTGGGCAGCCACATGTACCACACGTGTTATCTGCAATGCCTGAACTGAAACCTCAGGTATATCATTTAGTCTCCATGTGACATCAGGTAAGTAATTTTATTTATTTCCATCTGTAAAATGGAACACATTCACATGCACTCAGAGTAAACACGTTAAGGATAACTTAATCTTTGTATGTTAAAATTTCACACTTCTGCTGCCTGGTCCTCCTCCCGCCCCTGTCTGGTGCAAGGAGCGGTACCTCTATTGCTCACGCTTCACTATTTTATTTCAAATCAAAACAGCACGGCCCGAGGCTTTCCACAGAACAAATACACTTCCGTTTATTTCTGGGTTCTTGGGGTTTTTTCCTCACACAATTGTGTATGAGACTTGAAACACTCAGGGCTGAAACAAACTAAAATATCTGTGGAATGGCAAAATACGGCAGGAGGAATTTTTTTTCACAAAAGAGGGGTGGGTTTGTCTGTGTGAGGGACCACAAGGCAGGTGACCATGCAGTTGTCCCTGTGTGGCAGGATCAGCTGAGAGGATTCACATAGAAACGCAGACATAGGGAAAGCCCGAAAAGAGCCCAGTGCTGGCCAGACCTGAGTCAGCCCCCGGCCCAGGAAAGGCTGCGGGGGGAAAGCCCTGAGGAGGAGGAGAACTATCCCCTCCCAGCAGCTGCCACACACTTCCCCTGTATGCATGCTGGACGAGATGAAACCCGGGGCTTTTGGTACGTGCAACGACCCGTGTTCCCACAATCCATCAATCAATAAATAAATAACTAAAAGGGCAACCGATGTTTAATTCTTAGCCAAGTAAGAGAACAAGGGGAAAGAAACCAGCGCGCCCCCCCCGCGCCAGCTCCGCACACAAAATGGCAGGAGGGCGGGAGCGCCGGGGGAGCTGCGGCCCGCCCGGTCCTCAGGCGTCCCTCGGCGGCCAGCAGGCGGAGCTGTTGCTCCGC